>JAJEKB010017068.1:10075-32176 GCA_022393335.1 Macrotrachela quadricornifera | reverse complement strand
CATTGGATTCACCAATCAATTGGTCATTTATATATAGAATTGAAGCCCTATCAAAGAGCTATAAAATCCATAATCCAAGTGTCATCTAATCCTGCTTTCTAGTTCTGAAATCGAACTCACACTAATAACATAATTACGACATTAATGACTAAAAATGGCTTACTTTGTTAATGGAGGTATACCCTCAAAACTCGATGAAAACTTCAACAATTTTATACCAAAATGTTCGTCTCGACTTGCTCTTTTCGTTGATACAAAATTCGATAGAAGTTGTCAACAAAAACAAAATGGGCCAATTCATGGTCTTATACGCCCCCGTCCTTTATTGGATTACCCAGGTCTATCAAAACGGTATCATTTGCGAACCGAAAACGAACCGTAAAAGTGATCAAAACGGGATCTTTACGGTAGTATACCGGATCGATTCGGGCCATTTTCGGTCCGTTTGAATCCGTATTTCCTGGCACAGAAATACGTACCGTATTGTATCCTTATGGTAAACGCACCGTATTTGGTCGTTTTCTCTCCGTTTACGGATAAAATTCGAATTTTAAGCTGGATTTTAGTATAATCATACTCTGAAATTGTGCCAGATCTTCTATTATCCATGCAAGATTTTATTGGAACTTCAAATATAGTTTTTCATTAATCTCAGTGCTCTTTTCTAATCTGTGATATTTCCCTTTCCCAATCAACCGTTCTTCATAATTTTCTTTGATTTTCCATCATTTTTTATGAAACATCACCACACCTGAGCACCTGATTTATACTTACCATTATGACGATGTTAGCAAAATCATATCTAAATAAAAACAATAAAAATTTAATATATAAAATTTATACTTACATATACCACGATATTATTAAAATATCTGTATAAAAATTTAAAAAAAAAGATTTTATATGTTAAACTTATAATTGCCTATTCGACGGTAAAACTAAAATATCTAAAAAGAAAACAAACTTCGTATATAAAGTTCTATTTATCTATTTGAGAATATTATAATAATATCTAAATAAAAAAAATAAAAATCTAATCAAAACATTCAGACTTACCACACTATGGTATTATTGATATATCTAAATAAAAAATAAGAACTCTATATATAAAAATCCTAAGTGTTCATTCCAAAATTCGATTGAAATGTCTAAATGAAAAACAAGTATATAAAGTTTATATATATAATTCATACATTTTCAATAATATTATTTGAATATCTATATAAAAAAAATAATTATATAAATAAAATTCTTATTTGTCCATATCGACGACATGATTGGAATCTTGAAATAAAACAATTTTAATATATAAATTTCATATTTGTCTTTCGACGATAGAATGTGAAACTATCTAAATAAAAAAATGTAATCTCTACATAAAATTCATACTTGCCTATTCGATGGTTTTATTGCATTATCTAAATAAATAAAAATAAAAATTTAATACATAAAATTTATGCTTATTTTTTCGATAATATTGCCTAAATATCTGAAAAAAAAAGAGGAGAATTTTATATATAAATTAATACTTACCTATTTGACGATGTAATTCAAATATCTAAATAAACAAAAATAAGAATTTTGTCTATAAAATTTACACTTGTCTGTTTGATGATATTGATGAAATATCTAAATAAAAAAGAAAGAAGAATTTTACAAATAAAATACATACGTGCCTATTCAACGCTTTTATTGAATTATCTAAATAAAAAGAATATACATTGTTTATATATATATATAATTCATACGCTTTCGATGATATCGTTGTAATATCTAAATAAATAAAAAGAATTTAACACGTAAACTTGATATTTCGCTTGTTCACGATAATTTTTAAATATCTAAATCTAATGATAATAAAAATTATACATATAAATTGTTTACTGCAATCGACAATGATGTGAAATTATCTATACGAAAAGTAAGATAGCCAACTAAGTTCATGTCTATATGCCTGTTTATCTTTATTGAGCTTTGTTGACGAAGAAAAACTTTAGTCGCGCATGGTTAGGTATGACTTTGTAAGATTCTGATCATCAAATTTTATTCAAATCTTATACTAAGAACCTTATAAGATTTACTTTAGCATCTTATTATAAGATACATTAAAAACGGCTAAAAACGTCACTTAAACGGTGTTTCGTTACGGTGTAGTGAATGGTGTGTGCAAAACGGCCTGTAATGTATCCGTATATATGTAATTAACCGATACTCGTAAGCGAAAAATATCTGGACACCGTAAAGATGCCGTTTGGTATCGGTTTACCGTTGTTTACGGACCGTCAATATAGAACTGGGTATTATTATTAACATAAAATAGTTTTTTTTCTTTGAATAATTAAAAAAAAATTCTGTTTTTTTCATTTATTCTTTTTTATTTATATAATACTATATGCATTCAAAAACAAGTCATTATTTAGTTGATCATGATTTATATTCGATTATCTCGATTTCTTTTTATATTTATAATAAAAGTATCCGTAAATATTTGTTTCATTATATATTGACCAATTTATAATCATTAAATGAGAAGAAAATTAAAAAAAAATCTTTTTATGTTTATTTTCTAGATAAGTAAATGACTAATTTCATTCATTCTTTGTTACATTATATATTGGTTAATGCATATATAACATAGAAAATAAATATTAGATTAAAAACATATAAATCATATTGACACGAATATTTATTTTCATATATAATTATTCATATAAAATGTGCATTGTCTATATATACAATAAATACATTTGTATTAACAAGTAACGCTCGTCGGCAGACCCGCTTAGCTCTTTCTCGTAGAGGTGCTGTTCCTAAATTGTTACCAAATTGTTTATTTACGTGATTCCACGATTCGAAATCAGCACATTCACACTTAATTATTCTGTCAAGTGCATCTACCCACACGTCTGAGTTTAGCATCCTGAGTAGAAAGTTGAGCTGATTTTTTTTCAACACTATGATGAGACTAGCAAATTTTATTATTCGGTATTCTTGCCACCTAAATCTCATCACCGATGTTAGTTTTTGGCTTTTACCTCGAATAGCTTTGACCATCTTTTTTTTAATAAAATATTCATTGGTAACAACCAACTCAGAATTAATTACTAATTAATCAATAAAAACTGACTTCAGTTTTCAAATTCCCGCCCTAAATTACCTTGTAGTCAAGTCTTATGGACAAACTGATAATTATTAATCAATAACTAATTAATAAAAACTAATCCGAGATTCGAACTCCCCGTCCTTAATTACCTTTTGGTC
Source organism: Macrotrachela quadricornifera (assembly GCA_022393335.1). Lineage (NCBI taxonomy): Eukaryota > Metazoa > Rotifera > Eurotatoria > Philodinida > Philodinidae > Macrotrachela > Macrotrachela quadricornifera. Next base: position 28,915 of record JAJEKB010017068.1, on the reverse strand, counting down.
AAGCTTTATGAAAAATTTAATAATTAATAATTAATTAATAAAACTAACCTCGAATTCGAACTCTCCATCCTCAATATCCCTTTGGTCAAGTTTTATAAAAGAAACTAATAATTAATTATCAGTTAATTAATAATTATTTAATAAAAACTAACCTCAGCTTCGAACTTCCCGTCCTTAATTACCCTTTGGTCAAGCTTTATGAAAAAATTTAATAATTTATAATTAATAATCAGTTAATTAATAAAAACTAACCTCGGATTTGGATTGCTCACTCTTGATTACCTTCGATCATGTTTTATTGGAAAGGATCCTTTTTTGTTTCGACATCATTATTCGGCCAATCAATGAAGTGCGAACATACAAGCAAGCAAACAATTTATTTCTGCTAGACTCTTCTCTACGAGAAAAAGAACAAACTATATCAAAGAAAACTGATCATCCGTAACATAAATCTTTTTTATCATGAATAATATATATATTGATTATGAAATAATAAAGTTATTTAAAAAATAATAATATGAGAAATATTTTTGAAAAATTTATTTAAAAATAGTACGAAGAAAAATATCTAAATAGAATATTATTTTTTCTATTAAAACAAGAGATATACAATAATCAGATAATTTTCGTACTTTCGTTCGTTAAAATATAAAAGAAAAAGAAAATAAATATTAGTTACGTTTCATTTATTACATTCATTACACTATCATAAAAAATTACAGGTAAGACGTCTCTTGTTTTTCTGTTTTTTTTAACGGTTGTTTTGTTCAAATTCTTCGAGACTTTATAATCAATACATGAATAAATTAAATGTTAATAGCATTCGACAAAAACCAAAAAAAAATTCTAAAGAGAAAAACTTAATGAAGATAAATTTTTGGATGGTAAATACTATAAAAATTTCTAATGATACCTTCTAAAAAATAGCAGAATAAAATTTTATATAGATTCTAGAATGGAAAATTTTATTGTACTTATCTCCATATCTTTCCAAAAATATCACGATCAAATTTTCATCTTAAACATCATCTATAATTAACATACATTCATAGTAGTAAATCGATGTACAGAAGTATTCTTGAAAAAAACCTATGATAATAGTATGAGTACTAAAGTATTATATTAATGTTAGCTCTTAAAATCGTGTGAGGATAATATAGTAGAACTTTGAACTATAATGTATATGAAATCATAAGCTTACATAAATAATTTGTTATGTACCTGTTAGTGAACTGTGGAGTCAAAAAACTCGACTCCGAAAAAATTTTTTTTTCGATTCCGCCTCCGACTCCGAGCAAAAATTTGTTCCGATTCCGACTTTGACTCCGAAAAACTCCGAAATTTTTTTTTGTGGTTTAGTGACGTCTAAATCATTGTAGTATCTAAGATTAGGAATAGATGATTATATAAACGAACCACTAAAAACGAACAGCTTGTATAAGTGTAGAATCTACTGTTCATTTCTTGAATTTCAAAAACCACGGGAACTGTAAGCGTGGACAATAACCGTAAAAAACGAACTATATCAATGTCATCTACAACTGCATCGTCTTGTGAAGAATCTATTTGCACAAATCCTAAACAACAACGGCTTGGAGCCGATGAGAGTTTTGGTGACTGAGGTGATACAGAGATTTTCTTGGATTAGTATTTTTAATTTGTCTGCTATGCTTGTTAATATGAATACTTTGGTAGTATAAGCTCTTCTTAAAACTTATGGTGTTAATAGTAGTATATTTTTGTTCGTTAGCTAACATATGAAGAATAAACGTGTTCTTAAACAAGAATAAAAATACTTAACTGTTATACTGATGCAACTCCGATATTGACTCCGACTCCGACTTCGACGAGTATTTTTTTTATCATTCCGATTCCGACTCCGATCCCGCGGAGTCGGAGTCGGGTTTCGGAGTGACTCCGCAGTTCACTAATATATCAAGAGAAAATGAGATCATAGAAAATACGAAAAAGAAAAATCAGATACGTAGTAAGGAGAAAAGTATGATGCAAAAAAGAACACTAGGTCATCATGTTCTCATGATAATCAATAGGACAATATATCTATTCAACAGGAAAGAAAAAAAGATGTATATATGTATATATATATACCCACGAAAAAAATTTTCGAGTAAAAACCGCGGTTAACCGCGGTTTTTTTCGAAAAATACCGCGGTTTTAATAAACCGCGAAAGTCAGACCATTTATGCGTCTGTTAAAAACCGGTCAAAACCGCGGTTCGTAAATACCGCGGTGACGGTACAGAAAACCGCGGTTTGTACCAAGTTTTTGTAAGTGTAACCGCGGTTTTCTGTACCGTCACCGCGGTATTTACGAACCGCGGTTTTGACCGGTTTTTAACAGACGCATAAATGGTCTGACTTTCGCGGTTTATTAAAACCGCGGTTTTTTTTTAAGAATTTTTTCGTGGGTATATGTCGTATCGAAGTTATAACTTCGACAAGAGGTTCAACTTCGATACAACATATACAAATCGTTTTGTCATTTCTCTGGGAAACGTCAATAAAAAAATAGGAGATCTTTTCTTAAATAAATGATAAATATGGATAAATCACGAATTAAATCATTATTGTACTACTTACATGTCCTTTGTTGTACATTTTCCTATGTACATCATTATCACGTATAGATGAAGACAGACTGATGCGAACGTACAGATTAGAATGGATGTATGTAGACATAGAGAAATTAGAATGTATATTCAATAAGGTGTGGAAAACTTTGGACATGTAAAAAAGAAAATTCTTGGTACTTGAAAAATATCAAACCTTTCTTTTTTTTTAAAATTAAGTCGTACAGCTGTATAGGTTGAAACAATGTTAATGCTCATTTTTCCATCATTTCCCAAAGAAATAATAAATCGGATGTGCTCTATTTATCATATATAAAACTTATTTTAGAGATACACAAAATCCTGCCTATTTATATAAAAATTGTAAATTTTGACAAGAAGATCAATATACTCAGTTAAATATTTATGTGAATTATAATCCATTTTATTCATTCTAATTTATATTGTAATATTATATTTACTAAATCTCAGCATTATTTTTCTGATTAGAGAAATAGTGTTATAATCTGAAGTGGAGAGAATAGAACTACTATCGGTACCAGAAGCCAAGACAGTTGTTATTTTTTAAATAAATTTTGACAGAAACAAGATAGATACCTGGAGTTTTCAGCATTTCATAGTCAACACCCAAGAGTATATTTTTGTAAGCAAAATTTTTTCTGAGAAAAACTTCAAAGATCGGTTTTTCAGAGAATCTTTGGAAAACTACGCTGGATTTTTCAAAACTGTCATAGAAGCCTATTGATTTATTTACATATTCGAAATCAGCATAAAAAACTGCGTCGATTCATATATATTTTCCAGCCTTTCAACGAAAGTTTTTCGAATATGTAAAAAAATGAATAGGCTTCCATGACAGTTTTTAAAAAGCAAGCGTAGTTTTTTAAAGACCATCTGAAAAACCAATCTTCGAAGTTTGTCTCGGAAAATATTTTGCTTACAAAAATATGTTCCTAAGTCTTGGCTATTAAATGCGAAAAACTGTAGGTCTCTATCTAATTCCTATGAAGAGTTATTTAAAAAACAACCGACTGCCTTGATTTACTGGCGCCAATAGTAGCAGTTAAAGAGTATTTCGAAAAGTGTTTTGTATTGAATTATATCTCGAAATGATTCTCTACAAAACTATATAATAACCAATTGAAATGAATATTTGTTTAAAAAAAATCCTTCTTATACCCAAAAAATTCAATTAATTAAAGGTTTAATTAATTTAAAACTCGATTAATATATGAGAAACAAAATACTTTTATTTTTTCATTTATTTTAGCTCTTTCATGTAAATTAAAATAATATTAATGGAAGATAAAAATATTTCAGGTGAAATTATACTTTCTCAACACGATCGTTCTCATGAATCACAAGAAAATTTAAATGGAAATTTGAAATTATTAAATACAATAAATCCTAATAATAATCTTAGCACTTCAAAAGAATCTGATATTACTTTAGAAATATCGTATGTGTTATATTCTTTCATTTTTTATTTAATTCATATTTTCATTTATTAGAAAAAAGATTCATTCAAAAAAATGTTCTTATGTAGCTATTTTTGGATCTGTTTTATTTACAATAATAATCATCATTATTGCTGTTGTGGTAGTGTGTTTAAGAACACCTAAATTAAGTATGCTAATATTGAATTTATCTCTGATTCCTATTTAGACATTTTATATATAAAATAATACATAGGAAAAATTATTAACTGTTGAATAATAATTAAAAGTATCTAATTTATTTTAAGAATATTTATTTAGATAAATCATGTCATGTAACCATTAAATCAATAATAGATGATAAAACATTCAAACAAAATTCCTATCCATATTCTATTGCTACTGGTCATTTAAATCATGATAAATTCTTGGATATTGTTGTCGTTAATTCTGGTACAAATAATATTGGAATATTTATTAATTATGGTAATGGAACTTTTGCACCACAAATATTATTGACTACAGGAATTTATTCCAGACCATTATCAGTTGCTTTAGATGATATTAATAATGATATGTATTTAGATATTGTTGTTGGTAATTATGATACTCATAATACAGAAATATTTTTTGGATATGGTAATGGAACTTTTGCATATGAAACAACATTTTCCACTGGTGCTTCTCGTCCAGTATCAATAGCCATTGGTGATTTCAACAACGATCATCAATTGGATATTGTTATAGCTAATAATGGTACAAACAATATTGGGATATTTTTTGGATATAAAAATGGATCTTTTAGAGATGAAATAACTTATTCAACTGGTTATGATTCTCTTCCTATTTCTATTGCCATTCAAGATTTTAACAATGATGAAAATCTAGATATTGTAGTAGCTAATTATAGCACTAATAATATTGGGATATTTCTTGGATATGGAAATGGAAGTTTTACAAGACAAATAACATATTCAATATATCCTGAATCGAATCCACATTCGATTATTGTTGGAGATTTTGATCATGACAATAAAATGGATATTGCTGTTTCTAATTATGATACAAATAATATAATTATACTAATTGGATATGACAATGGACGTTTTTCAATACCTACAATACATTCAACTGGTATTAATTCATGACCCTTTGGAATGACTGTCGGTGATTTTGATAACAATAATCAATCTGATATAGCTGTTGTAAATTTTGGTACGAATAAACTATTTGTGCTTATTGAATATACAATGATGCAATCTCAAAATCCAATAACATATTCAACGGGAGTCGATTCATCTCCTTTTGGAATTGCTATCGGAGATCTTGATAATGACACTCAACTTGATCTTGTCGTTGTCAACTATCAAGCTAACAATATTGGTGTATTTATTGGTTATGCAAATGGCTCTTTTCGACAACAAAAAACATATTCAACTGGAGATGATACTTATCCTGGTGGAGTCATCGTCGCTGACATTGATAATGATCATCGACCTGATATTGTAGTCTCTAATACTAAAACCGAATCTTTAGGAATACTATATGGATATGGTAATGGAACTTTTGATAAAGTAGTGACATATTTCACTGGAAATTTATCATTGTTGAATATGATTATTGCTGATGACTTCAACAATGATAATTATTTAGATCTTGCTTTTCCAGATTTTTCTAATGGCAATATTGGGATCTTTATTGGATATGGAAATAGAACTTTTGGGAGCTTAACAACATATTCTTGTGGAAGATTATCGAAACCGTCTTTTATTACTGGTGGAGATTTTAACAATGATGGTCAATTTGATATTGCGGTTACTAATTTTGGAACTTATACTGTAGGTATTTTCTTTGGACTCGGTAATGGGACTTTTTCATCGATGATTGACTATTCAACTGGTCCTGACTCTCTTCCAAATATGCTGACAGTTGCTGATGTAAACAAAGATAATTATCTAGATATTATTGTCGTCAATACTGGTACGAATCAAGTAGGTATATTTTTTGGATTTGGAAATGGTAGTTTCGCTTCACAGGTGACATACTCAACAGGCTTGGGCGCTGTACCATTTTGGGTTAGTGTTGCTGATTTTAATAACGATCAATTGATGGATTTGGCTGTCGCGAATTCTAACTTGAATAATATTGGTATATTTCTTGGATATGATTATGGATATTTTGGTAATCAATCAACCTATTTTACTGGTTATGCTTCAGGACCATGCTCGATTGCTGTTGGTGATTTTAATAAAGATAATCGATTAGATATTGCTGTAGCAAATGGTGACGGTAATAATGTTGCTGTATTACTTGGACATCCCAATGAACATTCTACAAATCAATCAATCAATCAATATAACTAATATTGATACTTTTAATCATGATAATCAACTAAATTCTACAAGTGAAAATTGGATTATTGATAATATGCCTATATTATTAGGTAACTATTATGCAAACTTTCGTAATCAAACAATGTATTCAACTGGATCTGGTTCTCGTCCCTATTCAATTGCTATTGGTGATATGAACAATGATATACAATTAGATATTGTTGTTGCTAATTCTGGAAATGAAAATATTGGTGTACTTATTCAATATAATAATGGTACTTTTCATTCTGAAATAATCTATTCAATTGGCATTAATTCTAATCCTCAACATGTTATTATTGATGATTTTAATAATGATAATAAATCAGATGTTGCTCTTACTAATCCAAGAATTGATAATGTTATTATACTTATAGGAAATGGAAATGGAACATTTTCAAGAGAAATAACATATTCAACTGGTTTTAAATCAAATCCGACTACTCTTGCAATAAATAATTTCAATAACGATAAATATTTGGATCTTGTGGTCGCACTTGAAGGAACAGATATGATTGGAGTATTTTTTGGATTTGATTATACATCTTTTGAAAGAGAAATGTCATATAATTGTGGTAATGGTGCAAGTCCCTATTCGGTGGCCACTGGTGATTTTAATAACGATGGTCATTTAGATATTGTCTCTATACAATTTGGTTATGATAATGTCGGTATTTCTCTAGGCTATGGTAATGATATTTTTACACCAATAATGACACATTCCTATGTGCCTGTGTCACATTCTCGTTCAATTGCTGTTGGTGATTTCAACAACGATAATCAACTGGATATTACAGTGGCAAATTCGGCTATTCATAGTATTAGTATAATATTAGGCTATGGAAATGGAACTTTTGCAAATCCAGTACTGTATTCACTTGGTTTTGGTTCTCATCCAAGATCCATTACTGTAGGAGATTTTAATAATGACAATTGTCTCGATATTACTGTAGCAAATAGTGATGGAAATAGTATAGGTGTATTTCTTGGGTATGGAAATGGATCTTTTCAAAATGTTACAATATTCTCAACTGGAAAAGGTTCTATTCCATACTCGGTCACTGTTTCCGATATCAATAATGATAATCAATTAGATATAATCGTTGCCAACAGTGGAATGAACAATGTCGATATATTTGTTGGATATGGTAATGGAAGTTTTGCAGAACAATTAACTTTTTCAACTGCCACTGATTCCTCTCCACAATATGCTATTGCAGGTGATTTCAACAAAGATGGACAATTAGATCTAGCCATCGCAAATCACGGCACAAGTAATATCGGTATACTCTATGGATATAGCAATGGTACTTTTGGAAACTTGAACATCTATGAAATTCATGTTGGTGCTAACTGGTTAATTTTGAACATTGCTGATTTTAATAATGATAATCAATCAGATATTATTGTTACTGGTATTCGCGGTAATAGTGTAGGCATCCTTTTTGGTTATGGTGATGGTACTTTTACCACCATGTCAATAGTTTCTATCAGACAAGGTTCTATTGCACGTTGTCCTATCGTTGCTGATTTCAACAACGATAATCGTTTAGATTTTATTTTTGGCGATGGTGGCTATGACAGAATCGTAGTAGTTCTTGCAAGTAATAATCAGCCATTTGGAGCACCAACGACGTTCTTTATTGGTGAAGGTTCTCGTCCCTCTTCACTAGCTATTGGCCATTTTAACAATGACGATCAATTTGATATCGCTGTTACTAACTATGGCACCAATAATATAGGCATACTTTTTGGATATGGAAATAGAATGTTTTCTAATGTTACAACATATTCAACTGGGAAAAATTCTCATCCAATGTCATTAGCTGTAGGTGATTTTAACAATGATTCTATAACAGATATTGTTGTTGCAAATTCTGAGACTAATAACATTGCTGTGTTTATTGGATATGGTAATGGAAATTTTTCTTCTTTTATGTCTTATTCAATGGGAACTAGTTCTCGACCAGTATCAATTGCTGTAGGTGATTTTAATAGGGATTATCAAATTGATATTGCTGTGGCAAATTTTGGTACAAATAATGTATGTATTCTTTTTGGTTGTGGTAATGGAACTTTTATCAATCAAACATGGTATCCATTAGGATATGATTCTCAACCAAACTGGATTATCTTTAAAGATTTAAATAATGATAGTTGGGAAGATATTGTTGTCGCAACTTATGGTACTGACAATATAAAAATTCTTTGGAATCTCTGTTAAAACTATATGTTGTATTTGATTCTTTCTTCTACTCTTTGTTTCTGATCTTCTTTTGAACTTTATTTCTTATTTTTGCCCAATAATAATTATTACATCTATAAGAAATGTCTTATGTATCTGAACTTTTAATAGTAGTAATATATGTTTGATAACTTGATTAAAATGAGTTAAAAGATCTGATGAAATGCATTAGAACAATATAAATAATTAGCGATACACATTCTATGATTATAGAAAGACCAACAAATGCATGAATAGAATATTATATGTCGAAAGATAATTTAAATTAAATTTCTTTGCATTATATATCACTAGAGTAGAGTGGGATAATTACAGATAAAAAATCATTTTTTTGACTTGTATTTAACATAACTCGGTCAATTTTTCGGATTTTTTTTCGGACGGATCGCTGAACATCTGCTCTAGAAGTTCATCTAAAAATTATTAAGAGCTAACTGGTCAAAATCATTCAATCGGTTTTTTTCTAGTAGCTACTACAAGTTGTTTGCAATAATCCCACATGGAGTAATTGCATACAATGGCTGTGTAACGCGAGATAATTGCAGATTTCCAGTCATTTTAAATGAGATCACTAACCCGTTTGTGTCGGGGCCTGTGCATATGCCGGCTGAGATTTTCGTCATATTATCATTATATTAATTTGATTTAACCTATCTTTGTGAGATATCTGTCTCTTGCTCTGATCGTATTAAACACATTCTTGTCACCGCCGATTTCTGTCTTATGTATGCGTTCCTTCTTTTCTGTTGTTTGATAACGCCCTCACTGATCTTTTATGCCTTTTGAAAGTATTCACGAATATTCTCTGTTCTTTTCATATTACTATATAAATGTGGTTGCCAATTGGGCCGCAAAACATTTCCTTCTTTGAATACGTGTGATTATTCTGACGACTATTAACTATTGTCTTTATATCAATCCCCATTGAAAAAAACAGTGATTAAAATTGATTAAACTCCACCATGGGGATCACAATCCAGTGATCTCTGTGCCAGTCGCAAGTCCGAAAAAAGGAGGAGCGTTAGACGGAAGGGGCGCAGATACCGCCGTTTGTAAAAAAGAAAAAGACGAAAGAAACTAACCATGAACGTTAAATATCAAAAACTATACCGGCTCGGACGGCGCCCGGGTGAACAAGGTCCGCGTCCTCTGTCGTGGAACCAGGATAGAATCGAAAAATTGGCTACTGAAGCAACCATTCATATGAAAACCGTAACAAGAAGATATACATCAACAACAACAACAACAACACCATCAACGTCAACGCAAACAACAGCTAACAAGTATGGCTCAGAGAAACTCAAATTGATGAAAGATACTTTCACTGTGGACACATGGAATGTTCGAACATTATGGGCAACTAGCAAACTGGAACTACTACGAAATGAAATGAAACGTTATAGTTACGACGTCATCGGCATTTCAGAAGTACGGTGGACAGGAAAAGGTGACTTCATTTGGTGCGGGAATGACAATACACACAATAAAGGTGTTGGAATGTTACTCAGCACAGAAGCTCGAAAGGCTCTTATGAGCTATAATCCAATCAATCCAAGATTAAACACTGCAAGATTCAAAGCAACACCATTCAATATAACAATAATCAATGTATATGCTCCAACATCTGACGCAACAGAAAATGACATCGAAGCATTCTATAGCGATTTGGAAGATGCTATAGGAAGAACTCCAAAAAAAGATATACTTATACTAACTGGTGACTGGAACGCCAAGGTGGGTGATGACAATACTGGCTGGGAAGCTGTCATGGGCAGATATGGATATGGAACAAGAAACGAACGTGGCGAACATCTATTGGAATTCGCAACACTACATAATCTATTTATTTGTAACACAAGATTTCAACAAAAACCAATTCGCAAATGGACATGGGAATCACCGGATGGCATACACAAAAACATGATCGACCTCATCATCATATAAAAACGTTGGAAAACATCTGTCGTCAACTGTAGAACATTCCAGGGAGCTGATATCAGCTCTGCCCATTCCTAAGTTTTGTGCAATATCAAAGTAAGATTGAAAAACCTACACAATAAACCAAAATATAATCAACGACTCAACATACAACAGTTCAATGATCAAACAACCAAAACATCGTATCAAACACACTTGGAAAACAACTTAAACAACATTCAAACAACGAAAAACATAGATGACCATGCACTACAAATTGAAAAAGCAATTAAAGAAGCATTACAAGCGAGCATACCTACTCAAAAAGCAACATCAAAGAAACCATGGATCTCAACTCAAACATTGGATTTAGCAGATGAAAAACGAAAAGCAAAACAAGTAAAACACATCTCAATACAACTCAACAACAAGTACAAACATCTTTGCAACGAGGTGAAAAAAGCAGCAAGAAAAGACAAAGACAAGTGGATACAAACTCAATATGAAGAAATTCAAATGGGATTGAAATTTGGTAACAGCAAGCAAGCATACAACTTGGTGAAACTATTAAAAAAGAAATTTCAACCAAAATTAACAGTTATACGAGATCAAGGTGGCGCAATAGTACAATCGAAACAAGGCATCATGAAAAGGTGGACAAAATACTGCAGTGGACTGTACGAAGATAATGGTGGTGGGGAAAAGGTAGTGGAAGAACTGGTAAACATAAGTCCTTCAAACGACAATACATCATATGGCATATTATATAATGAAGTACAAGATGCAATACAAAAACTCAAGAAAAACAAAAGTCCAGGAACCGACGAAATTACGGCGGAAATGTTTCAAGGTGGTGGTGAAAAATTGGTACACAAAATTTATGAGTTGTGCAATAGAGCTTGGGAAGAGGAAACAATTCCAGATGAATGGGGACGATCAATCTTGGTGCCAATTGCCAAAAAAGGTGACGCCAGCGAGTGCTCGAATTACAGAACAATATCTTTAATTAATCATACGGGGAAGGTGTTACTAATGGTATTACTCAACAGGCTGAAACAACATTTGGATCCATATATGTCCGAGGAACAAGCGGGGTTCCGGAAGGACAGAAATACAACACATCAAATCTTAATACTCAGACTTCTGGCAGAATAAGCAAAACGCAACGGCAAAAAAATCTACAATTGCTTCATCGACTTCACCAAAGCTTTTGATACAATCAAACACAATATCATATGGGCTGTTCTTAGGTCGTATGGGGTGGACAACAAGGTGATCATATTACTGGAAAAAATCTATGGTAAATCTCGGTCAGCAGTTCGAATAGGCAGGGATATTGGTGAATGGTTTGAAACGAACGTCGGCACTAGACAAGGTGACTCTCTGTCACCACTTTTGTTTATTGCATATTTGGAAAGAATAATGGATAAAACAACATAAAAAAACAATGGGGTAAATATTAGTGGAACATTGGTCAACAACCTACGGTTTGCTGATGATATCGATCTCTTGAGTGAGAATCATATCTCACTTCAAGAACAAATTGAACAACTCACAACAACGGCAGCAGAAGCAGGACTCTTGGTAAACACAAACAAAAGAAAAACAATGGTGTTTGGTGGTAGATCTATCGATATGGAAATGAAAATACAAGGTGCAATCATCGAAAATATTGAGGAGTTTGAGTACCTTGGTAGCTTGCTAACGTGGGACAATAACTGCTCAAAAGAAATCAAGAGAAGAATCAACAAAGTAATTGGTGCAATGGCAAGTTTGAAACATATATGGAACACAAAAAAGATAAAGATCGAAAACAAACTAAAACTTTTAACTACCTGCGTTTTCAGTGTACTACTATATGCCTGTGAAACATGGACGTTAAAAGAAGGTGACAAAAAGAAGCTACTGTCGTTCGAAATGCGGTGCTACCGAAGATTACTTCGGATCAGTTTGAAAGACATGGTACAAAATATCGATATCAGAAAGCAAATTGGTGCTCATGAAACAATAATAGACAAAATCAAAAGACGAAAATTAAAACTATTCGGACATGTTTGTAGGATGGATAATACTAGACTCCTAAAACATGTGGTATTTTCAAGAATCAACGGAAAACCTAGAAGAGCTCGACCATGTAGAGAATGCCTCGATGATATTACGGAATGGTGCGGTTACGGATGCCAAGACCTGGTTCACCTCGCGCAAAGCAGGGACCAGTGAAAAGATATCATCCGATCTGTGGTTGGCCCCAACGGGCGATAAGCCTATGGGACTTTAAGATTTAAGATAAGATTTAATTATATCAATGTATCGCCTTTCGATATGTTGATTTTCTAAGGTTTCAATGATCGCTGATTTTTCTAGAGTGTCGAATGCCTTTTCATAGTCGATGAATGCCATGCATAAAGGGAAATTGAATTCTTTTGTTTTTTCCAAGATTTGATTTAGAGTATGGATATGATCAATTGTAGAGAAGCCTTTTTTAAATCCTGCTTGTTCTCTATCTTCTACCTTTTCTAATTTTATCTTTAATCTGTTGGTTATGATTTCAGTGAATAATTTGTAAAGATGTGATAGAAGACTGATTGGTCTATAGTTTTTTAGATCAGTACGATCACCTTTCTTATATATAAGGATTATGTTTGCATTATTTCATTCTTGTGGTATTTTCTTTTCTTTTAAGCATCTGTTAAAAAGTATTTGAATAGTTTTTATGACGGTTGATCCTCCATTTTTTATCATGTCAGTAGTTATACTGTCTGGACCTGGAGTTTTATTATTTGGCATGAATTTGAGTGTCATTTCTATTTCTCCTAGTAATATATCAGGAATATAATTTTCATGATCATAGTTATTATTTGCTGTATTTATCTTGTTTGTTATTTTTGTGTCATATAGATCTTCATAGAATTCTTTGATTCTATTATTCATTTGATGTCTATCATATAGGATATTCCCATTTTTATCTTTCAAGGAAATTATTTGATTGTGTCCAGATGACATATTTTTAAAAGCTCTTTTTAAGCTTTTATTATTTTCGATTGTGTTTTGGATTGTTCTTGTGCTATGATTTCTTTTTTCTATTCGTAGATTTTTCTTTATTGTTTTGTTTAGTTCTACGAAAGCTATATGATTTGTATCGGCTTTCAGTTTTGCCCTTTTCTCAATTAGTTTTTGTGTTGTATGAGATATTTTAAAGTTATTTGGATTACTGTGTGGTTCTTTTGCAAGTTTTCCTGCAGTATCGACAATTATTTTTGTTAGAGTTTCATTTATTTCATCAATACTCATTTCTTTGGTATTGATTTGTGTTTTTAGCATTTGATCAATCTTTGTTTGAAATTCGTTTTGTTTTGTTGTGAGTATGTCATTATTTGTTTGTTGTTTCTTTTTAAGGATTAGTTTTCTTCTTTCATCTTTGGTATTTATTCTGATTTTACTTCTAATCATTCTATGATCACTTCCTGTTTTGATTGAATTTAATACTTCAACATCTTTGAAGATATTCATTTTGTTTGTGAGGATAAAATCAATTTCATTTTTGACAGTTATTTGGTCCTCTCCAGGTCCATTTTCTATGGGGTTTTTTGTAGAAGAAACTGTTTGTTATTTGAATGTTATTTTTGAGAGCAAAGTCAATTAGCATTCTCCCTCTATCGTTTCGATCTCCTACTCCAAATTCTTTCATAGCTGTTTCTTTATAATCTTCTTTCTTTCCTATCTTTGCGTTGAAATCACCCATTATTATGGTGAAATAGGTTTTTCTGCTTTGAGTAGGTTTTCGATTTGTTGGTAAATTTCAATGACTTCTTGATCATCATGACTTGTTGTTGGTGCGTATACTAGAATTATTTTCATTTTATATCTTTGATTGATTTTCAAAGTTAAGTGAGCTAATCTTTCATTTATACCTTTTATACTTATTATTTTGTCTTCAAGTTTCTTGTGTCTTAAAAATCCAACGCCATGTTTGTTGTTATTGGCGTTATCACATGTGTAGAGTGTGTGACCGTTTTTTAATTTAATTAGATGTTCACCTTTACATTGTGTTTCACTTAGACCAATAATGTCCCATTTTAGTTTCGATATTTCTTCTTCGAATTCTTTTCTTTTTTCTTCTTCTCTAAATGTTCTTATGCTATAAGTACAGATATGCATATTTACAAAGTTTGGAGCTTTGTGGTTTGGCTTGTTCTCTCTAGGTTTTGGCAACTGTAACCCACTTATCGTTTGTGACCCACTGCCGAAGTCACAAACGCGGTCCTTGTTTGTCCGGGCGACGACCGAGCCGGCATCAATGCCGAGCGTATGTACTTTCATAGGAAGGTTTATAGCCGATAAAACACCACGCTGGCTAAACGGGTTGGTGAGTGTTTGTCATCTGAGTTTTCTCTCTTAGATAAGTTGCCTGTCATGGCTGAGAGCCTTATCTACCCTGGCTAAGGCTTATAAAGCTTGATTTTATAAAATCTCGCTTCTGACGGCCTTTGCTCGCCGTATCATCTTGTCGTCTTTGGATTTTTGTAGGATTTTATAGAGGTTTTAGTGCCATCTAAAACTCCACTACACCCTGTTGACAAGAGGCTAGATTGTCCTGGACTGCTTATTTGAACAACTGCTTGTTCTTATTCGCAGCAAACCATCTTTCTAATGGCCGTTCCACTATCCGCAACCTGTGGGCCCGCTTGGTAGCATTTAGCTTAGCCCCAAGTCATATCTGATTATCAGTTATGTATTTTATTTCACCAGTCAATAGTATTGATAAGGAACATACAAAGGCAAATATCCATGATAAACCTATAAGAAAAAATTGAAATTGAACTGATTGCCAAACAAATCGGTTTGGATACATAACAACTATATATCGATACATAGCTTAAACTAAATAAGAACAATTCGTTAGAGTAATAGTAGCATAACCAAAATAACCTAAAAAAACACAAAATGAATCTTGATATTGAGTTTGTTTTAGGTCATTGTGAAATGTCTCACGCAGCATATGGAACTTCTCTCAAGTCAAAAATATTCAGTTAACTCATTAAAATACATGAAATTTTAGTTAATGAGAGCAACGAATGTATGAACACCATATTTTACACCATAACTTGACGATAAAGAGCTTTCTCTTTCATTAGTTACAATCTATACCAAAAAATATTGCTTCAAACGCTTCTTTCTTTTCTCCGCACACACATTCATGCTTCAGTGATTTGTTTTAATGATATTAACAAGTGATTTATATGTTGTGCACAAACCATTTGATACAAAAAATATCATTCGAGTGAGCGAGCATACGAAGTAACGCAGCGTTGGGTTTTAAACGATAACATAAGACAAATATATCAATACTGAGGTAAGGCTAATACGGAAGGTATTATCTCTGAGCTGTTTCGCGATTCATAATAAAAAACAAGTGGTATTTGTTTGAGTACTTTTCGTTAGGCACAAGATGTGGATCTGAAGTTTTCAGTATTCGAAGAATGATGTCTGAACTATTGGTCTATACAAAAATCATTGATACAAAAGACATGTTTTGTCGTAGAAATTTTTTTTTTCACGTTCTTTTAAGTATATTTTTATCAGTTTCCGCAATAATATGTGCTCAAGTTATGTTAAAATAATGCTGAATCGTTTTTCTTTTTGCTATAAAACTATTATGTTTTTCATCAACACATCAAACTATTTTCTCAAGTGAATTTACAAAAGCATATCATAATTTTAAAGTGAAAAACGGATAATTCAGTTATATTTTAACATAACTGGAGCACATACTATCGTGAAAACTGATAAAAATACACTGAAAAAACGTGAACAGAATAAACTCTACGAAAAACACGCTTTTCGTCCTAATGATTCTTATATAAATCGATGGTCCAGGCATTACTCTTGCGAATGATGAAAATCATAGGTCTATATCATATACTTAACGAAAATTATTAAAACAATAGCCTTTTCTATTCAAGATAGTCGTGTACTATATGCCAAGTCTGAAAATTTAAAATGATACAGTCCAGAGTTGACTCCAGATTTTAGTTTAAGAAGAAATTAAAATTAAAATTTGATACGTAATATTTGTATTCAGCTTTATATTATTTAAATCACCGAATGAGACATAATGTTTGCACCTTTGATTATTTTACAAATATCCCATCACTCATAAGCCATACGGACTTTATGTTTCTCTGAAAAGATACGCCGTGAGAAGCTTTATAAAACGGTAATAATAAATCCCTTTTGATTCTTTCCGACGGAGCCTTCTATGCACAAAATAAACAGGTCACATGACGATCCCACATACCATGATATTTTAGTACGATAAAAAGTATCTGACACACTTTTTCATCTTGCAATTATCCTGACTTGAAAAAATAACAACATCTACAATTAATTTTCAGACTAACGAGGGAGGGTCACCAACTTAAAAATCGCTTTTGAGCTGATACTTTGTACATAAGTAGACCTTAGTGAAACTAGTAAAAGTCTAAAATGATAAGCGCTAATAGGCCTTTCATTCCGAGTTATAGTCGTTTTACTAAAATTTCAGCTTGTGCCTAAGTACATACTCAAAACCCGAATGACCGTATTTCGACCTGCGTTTCTGTCAATACGCAGGTCTAGCGATAGCAAACAGACCCTAAAAATTTCAGTTCAATCGGACGCTGCCTTCATGAGATAATAAATCTTCAAAAAGTACTCATATTTCACCCATGATTCATGAAAATTTATTATCTCTTGAAATAAGCGTCCGATTGAACTGAAATTTTTAGGGTCTGTTAGCTATCACTGGACCTGCGTATTGACAGAAATTCAGGTCGAAATACAGTCATTCGATTTTTGAGTATGTGCTTAGGCGCAGGCTGAAACTTTAGTAAAACTACTATAACTCGGAAAGAAAGGCCCATTAGCGCTTATCATTTTAGACTTTTACTAGTTTCACTAGGGTCTACTTATGCACAAAGTATCAGCTCAAAAGCGATTTTTAAGTTAGTGATCCTCCCTCGTAAGTACCATCGAAAGCTCTACAATAGCTGTACGAACGAGTCCATATTGACTTATTCTGATAATTTTTCTAGTTAGTTAAAACTAAAAACCTGTGGAATGTTCATACCGCATGTTCAAAAATGATTGAAACATTTTATTCTTTCAAACAAGCCACTGCTTAAGAAGATATTAGAATTTTGATTTTCTTCTAATATTCAAGCTGAATAAGTCACATAATCCAGTCAGTTCGTAATATATTTAACTAATTGACACATTTGAATGATTTTTTCAAGTTGAAAATATCTCATCTTTGCACAATGAGAACATCTTAAGTTTTTTTGCAAAAGATGTGTCGTCTAAAACTCTATCAAAACTGTCTGAGCGAATTCTTATCACAAAGCAAAACAACTCGATAGGGATTTGTTCTTATAGTTCTTATTTATGTTTCTACAGCCCATCTTTTAAGAAAAACACCAAAATCATGTTTTCTTTCTGATGAATTATTTGTAATACACTTAAAGATGCAATCATTCGCCTTGCTCTACTATTTATTCATCCAAATAAGGCTTCTATATCTAATTCACAGGACTGTTTCAATATTGCTAACATACAACCATATTTTAGCTTGAGCACCCACCCACTTTCGACATCTCAACAACAACGTACATACGGTTCAAGAAACTAATCCTTATCATATTCGATTTTGTACAAGCTCAAAATATCAGAGTAGCAATTCATTGTAAACCGGTACTCTCCATACACATACATCGAACTGTCCCAAGCATCTAACTTCAACCTCGTACGAAAAAAAAACATCGAACCAAAATCAATTGAAATCTCCATTGCAAAGCGTATACATGTACAAATTTATTCTGCCAATTCAATCCATGCTTTTACATCAACATGTCCATATGCAACGTTATGATTTCTAGTTTCAACCAATACAGGATGCCAATGCTACCAGATTTTCTTTCTCTCAAAACAAATGTATTCCAAAAGCCCACATGTTTGCCACTACAACAAACATTCGCATAACTCATTGGCACTACTACAATAACAATCGATGTTCACATTGTAACAATCAATAATCTCATATTCCCAAACCATACTAACATCCAGCATTCATAGCGTTTATCTGTCACAATGTTACACCCTAAAACCATCTCAACAGTCACTTATGTCGCAGGCAAAAATCCATCACAATAGCCAGTGCTGGTGACACTATCATGTCCAATAGTGTGTCAACCAAATTCCATCACATAGCCAGTGATGGTGGCACTATCACATTCAATAGTGTCT
>JAJEKB010017068.1:0-10065 GCA_022393335.1 Macrotrachela quadricornifera | reverse complement strand
ACATAGCCAGTGATGGTGGCACTATCACATTCAATAGTGTCTCAATCAAAAAACCATCATATAGCCAGTGATGGTGGCACTATCACATTCAATAGTGTCTCAATCAAAACTCCATCACATAGCCAGTGATGGTGGCACTATCATATTCAATAGTGTCATAGCTCAACATTCAACACAAAAGTTAGTGATCCTGTCATTATCAAGATGAATAGTCTCATAGCCACGAATCCGTCAAAGCAGTCGATGATGGTAAGACTATTACAGCCATTGATGCCATAATAGAAGAATATATCATAGTAGCCATTGATCATGATATTATATCAATCAGTAGTGGGATGTTCCAAAAATTGAAGACAACAACTAGTCATCGTGCCATTAAGAAAACAAAGTCTTTTAGACATAAATGCATTACAAGAGTCATCCAGATGTACCAAGTTGATAATGAGATCCGCTACGATTTTGTGAAAATCCTATATATTCGTATCGAAAGTTATCAAATCCTACTGCATCTTACGCAAATCCTGTCAGAAATCATGTAACGAGCCACATGGAAATCCTGTCGGGTGGCAAACTCCATCGGGCACTAGTAATGGATGACGGTGATATCCTGTTAATGTTAACCGATAGAACTTAACTATTGGCCACCGATGACATCCGAATGAGCGGTGCTGATATAATCCCAATTGTGGAGGCCGACAAATTCATCTGCTTTCCAGTAATACCCGAAGTAATCAGAACATTGACTACCCGAAACTCGATCTACGATAGTTTGAAGTTAATCGTAGAAGTATTCATGTGGCTATCATGTGATGAATATAGCAAAACTCGGCAGTATTCAATAAAATCCGGCCAAAATGCAATTCTAGCTTTACATATATAGAAATAAAATAAAATGAAATAGTTAAAAAATTAAAATCCTACACTTTTCAATGAAATTCAACAGAAATATCATTTTGGTGTTGCGTATTTTAATATAAAATAGAGTAATAGAAAAAAATAAGGACCTACAATTTACGATACAATCCAAAGGAAACGGAGATATAATTTCTTTTTTCGGCATTTAGATCAAAAAGTAACGTACGATTGAACGAATAGAGAACTAAGTATAATGGCAATTCTAGTTTAGTTTCTCGAGCCCGAACTGCTATCACTCCTTGGCATTCATTTTTGCCGACTCATATAAACTGGGCAGGGAGTTGATCAAACTAGTGTTTAACCTACTAGGTGCAGTTACTTATGTATACTCTATGATAATTAATGAGAAACTACACATAAATTTTCGGGTCTAGGATAATCTCCAAATTTACAATAAAGGTTTTAATATCTGCAAGTACCATTCCCAGAAACAAAGCAAAATATTTTGTTGTTCTTCAGTCGTTCAGTTGAGTCCAATTCTTGGTGACCTGATGAACATTTGCACGCCACACTTCTCTGTCGTTGACCAACTCTTTGAGTTCTTGAATACTCTTTGTCATGACACCAGTGATGATTTCTACCCACCTTGTCTTTTGTCGACCTTGTTTACGATTGTTTTCGATTTTTCTAAGCATCAGGATCTTTTCCGATGATTCTTGTCTTCGCATTATGTGGCTAAAGTATTTGAACTTCAACTTCATTATTAATGCTTCAAACGAGAGATCTTGTTTCACCTCTTCTAGTGTTGAACAGTTTGTTCTTCTCATGGGTCAAGGTATTCTTAGCAATTTTCTTCATGGCCACAATTCAAAAGAAGGGATTTTTCTTCTGTCAGCATTTTTGATGGTCCATTTTTCGCTGCCGTATATCATAATTGATAATACCATGGCTTCGACCACATGTACCTTCGTTGGTAGTGTGATGTCTCTACCTTTTACTTCTTCGCCCAGATTTGCCATAGCCTTTCTTCCAAGAAGCAGTCACTTTTTTATCTCGTGAGTGGAGTCACTATCCATATTGATTTTTGAGCCAAGACATAAGATGTCTGTTACAAGTTCGATTTCTTCACGATATGTATGTAGTCCATTTATGTTATTAGTTGACATGATCTTGGTTTTCTTTTTGTCGAGTAGTAAACCAGCTTCTGGGCTTTCTGCTTTAACTTTTAACAATAGATTTCTCAAGTCTTCTTCGTTTTCGGCCATCAGAGTGATATCATCAGCATATCTAAAGCTATTAATGTTTCTTCCAGCAATTTTGATTCCCATTTCTGCTTCTTCCAGTCCAGCATTTTGCTTGATGTATTCCGCATACAAGTTGAACAAGTAAGGTGATGGTATGCAGTCTTGCCGTACGCCCTTCTCAATTTTGAACCATTCAGTTAGACCATATCCGGTTCTAACTGTGTTTTCTTAGTCGGCCTACACCTTTTTTGAGTAGGCAAATTAGATGACTTAGTACACCCATGTTGTAAAGTAATATCCACAGTTTCTTGTGATCTACATATTCAAAGAGATCAGTGTAGTCGGTAAAGCAGAAGTGTATGTCTTTTTGAAAGTGTCTTGTTTTTTTCCATTATCCAACGAATATTTGCAATTTGATCTCGAGTGCGCCTGCCTTTTCTGAATCCAGCTTGTTCATCTGGTAATTCACGTTCCATGTATTGTTGAATTCTGGCTTGCAATATCTTGAGTATTATGTCACTGGCGTGTTGAATAAATGCGATAGTTCGGCGGTTGGAGCAGTCTGTAGCACTACCCTTTTTTGGTATTGGTATATTAATTATTCTTTTTCAGTCTTTTGATCTTTGCTATGTTCTCCGTACCTGTTGGCAAAGTGCTTACAATACTGTAACCGCATCCTCTTGCAAGACTTTAGGTAGTTCAATTGATATCTCGTCGAGTCCTGGAGCCTTGTTTTTAACAGTGTTTTCTAAAGCATATTTGACTTCATTTTCCAAAATGTCTGGCTCTAGTTCTGTGATCGTACCACCGCATGTGCCTATGATACTGAAATCTTGCTTGTACAGTTCTGCGATATGTTCATATCATCTCTTCTTTATATCTTTTTTTTCCGTCAAGTCTCTTCCGTTTTTGTCTTTTATTGTACTCCGTTTTGCTTGAAAGTTTTCTTTCATTTCTTTAATTTTCTTGAAAAGAGCTCTGGTTCTTCTCTTCCGATTGTTCTCTTCAATTTCTTCGCATTGTTCGCTCATATATATCTCTTTGTCTCACCTTGCCATTCTCTGGAACTCGGCGTTCAGTTGAGAAAATTTTATCCCATCTCCGTTGCCTTTTGCTTTACGTCTTTGTTCAACCACTTTTAATGTGTCGGTAGACAGCTACTTCGCCTTCTTCTGTTTCTTGTTGTTCAGGATATTTTTGATTGCTTCGTCTTTAATGATATTCCTGATTTTAGTCCAAAGTTCTTCGGGCATTTTGCCTCCTAAGTCCAGATCCTCAAATCTATTCTTAACCTTCACTGTATTCGTATGGAATGTTGCCAAAATCTTATCTTGATTGTCTGATAATTGTTTTTGTTTTCATTAGTTTCATTTGGATTTTTGCAAGAAGAAGTTCATGATCGGAGCCGCAGTCAGTACCAGGTCTTGTTTTCGATATCTGAATGAAGTTTCTCCATGTCAGGTAACATAGCATATAATCAATTTTATTCCGGTATTGTTCGGCCGGTGATATCCATATGCAGAGTCGCCGTTTAGGTTGTCGAACGAAAGTATTTGCAACGAACATCAAGTTTTTCTGACAGAAGCTCACTAATCTATCTCCTGCTTCATTCCGCATGCTAAGTCCGAATTTTCCAGTAATTCCAGATGTTGTTATGCTTCCACCTTTAGCGTTTCAATCGCCATGATGGCTATGGTGTCTTTTTTCGGCGCTGTGTCCAAGAGTTGTTGCAGTTCAGTATAGAATTGTTCTATTTCATTTTCCTTCGCCTCTGTAGTTGAAGTATAGACTTGAAGAACTGTGATGTTGATTGGCTTGCCTTGAAATCGAATTAAAATCATTCTGTCGTTTTTCGGTTTGTATCCGAGCATCGACTGAGACCACACTTTGTTTGCAATGATTGTTACACCATTTCTTCTTTCAGTATCATGTCTGCAGTAAAATATCTGGTGTTCATTTGACGTGAAGTGACCTGTATCAGTCTATTTTATTTCGCTGACTCACAGAATGTTGATGTTCCATATTGACATTTCTGCTTTAACCATGTCGAGTTTGCCTTGATTCATTGTTCTAACATTCCATGTGCTTATTGTATGAAATTCCTTGTAGCATCGTACTTTTCTTTCGTCTCGGGACACATCAACAGCTGGACGTCATTTCGGCCTTGATCCAGCAACATCATCGATTCTATGGGTACTCGTACTTGTGCTTTGCTCTTCTCCAGTATCTTCTTTAGTACTTTCCGACCTGAGGGCTCATTTTCCAGTACTATGTTGAGATTGCTTAGGCTGTAATTGTTCATATAAGTTTTCTTGGCAGAATTCTGGAGTGGGTTGCCATTTCCTTCTGCAATGGTGAGCTGCCAACTACGACTAAAAGCCTCATTCGCCCTTGGCTTTGAATGAGACTTTTCCTTCTCTTAGCTGAACTATCGACAAATATTAGCGAGTTCCATCTACCCTAAGAAAAGCTTTTGAAACTTGGTTCGGGTGACCTTGCTTCTGGCAGCCTATACTCGCTATGTCATCTTGTCACCTTTGGATTTCTGTAGCATTTTATAAATGTTTCGGTGCCATCCAAAGCCCCCCCCCCCCCCACACTCTGTTGACAAGATGGTTGAGTTTTCCGGGAGTGTATATTTGATCAATTACTTGATCTTATTCGCAGCTAACCATCATACTAATGATTATTCTACTATCCACAACCTGTGAACCCGCTTAGTAGCGTCCAGCTTTGACTCAAGAGCAAAATGTTGTGTTCTAATAACTATTCGGAAGTATTCGTGTGTACTAATTGATCGTCAATTAGGGGTTAACTATTTAGCAACTAGTGACTTAGGCTATTGAAATAGATATTCAACAGCTCATATGAGCAGGAAGCTGTCACACGCATAATTATGATAGTCTAAACTACAAATCTTACGAGATCAATCGAAGTTTATCGAAGATTTTGAAAAAATCTTATTGGAGCAGTGGCGGGCCAGCGGCTCAACGATAGGTATGACAATAAGCTCTAATACCTTACTATGATAAAAGAAAATGTTTTCAAAGTTCTGAAATTACTACGTAACTACTACCTACATTCATGTTACAAACGAAGCTGTCTTTCTTCTAATGTAATTTATTTGTTTGGTTTTTTCTTCTTTTGGCATGAAGTAAATAAAAAACATATTAGTTGAAAAAATATTTATTTCAAAAAATCATTCTTCTTCTATCTTTTTTTGCAACAAAATCTGTTACTATTTTATCTATATTAATTTCAAAATCTTTTTCAATATTCAAAAGGGCAATGCCTGACAATCTATCTTGTCCAATACTATTTCTTAAATAAGTTTTTAATCTTCTTAACGACGAGAAACTCCGTTCACATTCACATGAATTCACTGGTATAGTCCAAAGAATTTTATATAATTCATTCATGGATGGCAATGTTATGTGAAAATTGTTTTCTAGAATAAATTTAGTTGCATTTGATAAATTCATCTTCTGATCGTTCATCTTAGTTTTTTAAAGTCGTTGTTCGGCTTTTAAATCATCGTAGCTAGTTGAATAATATTGTGTTAAATTCTGAAATTCAGTTTTATTCAACAATTCTTTACTTAAAAAGAGTTTTTCCATCAATATAAAAACTCCAATAATATTTTCATCAAATTTGTTATGAATTGAAGCAATAATAGTATCCAACATAACATAGTAAATGTTAACTTGATAATAATCCTTAACACTTAAGATTGGTGCTGCACCAATACCACTACCAAAACGAACAGGAGTCTTTTTTTGTCGAATTTTTGTAGAAGGTTCAATAGCATTTTCATCACAAAATTTCAATGTTTCATTATATAATCGTTCAAATTCAGTTTCATTTCGTAAACTTTTTAAAGTATCAATTGTTGTTTTACTTGAGCAAGTGCATCTGTTAATGAAATATCCGAACTTTGTAAAAACTTCGACAGTATATTTGTTAAAAGATAAATCTCAGTCATAAGCAATAAATGAAATATAAAATCAAATGACTGCAATGGATTTAGAAGAAATGCAGCAGGTTCATCCATGACTTATAATGTTGTTATAATCTCATTATAACGGAGTAAAATCACTTTCAAACATTCTAAACGACAGGTCCAACGTGTTTCACGCAATTTTTTGATAGTGAGTGTTTTTAATCCAGCTTCTCTTTGAACCTGTTCGAAGACTTGATGGCGTTTAGCTGAAACTTCAATTAGATTGTATAGCGATGAAACAACACCAAAATTATTTCGAACTGATGGTACACGAGCTGATACGTCGATTAAACATAGGTTCAGTACATGGCCGCTGCAATGGATATAAACACCTTAAATAATTGAAAATCAAAAATATGATTAGATTAAATTAGAAAAAAAACAATAGTTCATCTGTTTCATCATATGTTGGTACTTTACCTAAAGGAGCTACTTCTCTTAAACGAGCTGCTACACCTTTATATTCTCCTCTCATGTTACTAGCACCATCGTAACATTGACCAACCAAATATTCTAGTTTCAAATCCAATTTATTTAACCATTTAATTAATAAATCAGCTAATGCTTCTTCAGTCATTATAGCTGTACGTTCGAAACCAATAAATCTTTCATAAACATTAAACTTTTCATCAACGTATCGCAACACTAAAGATACTTGTTGGTGACAAGCAATATCTTTTGTTTCATCAATCATTACAGAAAAATATTTTATACATCGACATTCATTTAAAATTGTAGTTAGTATTTGTTGTTGAAGTAATTCGATTATTTCATTTTGAATTTTATGATCAGTAAATTTTAGTTTATGTAGATTATTTTTTATTAATTCATTATCTAAACTTCTTAGTTCAAGAAAATTTCCTCTATTTGAAGACTGGTCGTGCTCTCGATGACCTCGAACTATAATATACAAAAAATGTGATTACAACTTCTTATTATATTCAATCAATTCGAAATAAAACGAAGGTGATATTTAAACAACTTACATGCTCTACCTTGTTTACCTAAAAATACAATCCTTCTTATGATTTCAATCAGGTATGCTCGATTTTCTGCAGCTTGTTTCATATGTTGCTTGTCCATTAATTTTAAAATATCAGTATTATTATTATAGTTTTTTTTCATATTTTCCATATTTGTAACGCTTCCTTGTGCAGAATGGAAGACTGATGATGTTTAAACCTAGTTACAGCATTTTTCCATGTATTAAAACCAGTTACAGCAAACCAAGAATCAGTTTTCCCAGTACCATATGACAGACGATACACAAAACAAAATGCACGATCATATATTTTGCTGTATTCTAACCATGGATACATAGAATACCATTGTCGACAAAAGCGACGATAATCAACTGTTGGAAGTTTCGAATCAGGTTGATATGGTCCTAAAAAAACAAATTGTTTGGCTGCTGTTGGACCATGACAAGGATCTCGTTCACTAGGTGATGTTAAATATGTTGATAATGTTGAACATGTTGATGGTATCGGATTTGTAGGTGATGTTAAATACGTTGATATTGGTGAATATGTTAATGGTATTGAATTTGCTGGTGATATTAAATGTGTTGTCGTTGGTGGTGAAGCTGTTGATATTGCTGTTACGGTCTTATTTGTGAATCGTAGGAGAAGATAATTTGGAAGCTTAGTGATAGTTCTAGTTCGTTTATTTCAAAAGAAAACGCAAGTATATATACCATAAGAAAGTGGTTACGTTCCCACCTCTTGTAATACAATATCTTTCTAGGAAAATACCTAAGTGATATCCCTTAGTTCATCACTTGGAAATAACACATTTCAATATAGATCAAAAGAACAGAAGAAGAACGAATTTACATAACGAAAGGAAAAATCCTATATGATCATATATGAAGGAAAAGAAGAAAATCATATATATGAAAGAATAGCGAACGAATATTTTATATGTTCGCTTACAATTGCTAATGATGGCAATGCTCTTGAACAAGCTGGTGATGTTGAATATGTTGATGGTGGTGAAGATATTGGTATTGATGGTGGTAAAGATGTTGATATTGTTAATGATGCAAATGCTCTTGAACAAGTTGGTGATGTTGATGTTGAATATATTGATGTTGTTGTTGATGTTGATGTTGAATATACTGATGTTGTTGTTGATGTTGATGTTGAATATATTGATGTTGTTGTTGATGTTGAATATGTTGATTGTCGTGAAGATGTTGATATTGTTAGTGATGCTAATGCTCTTGAACAAGTTAGTAATGTTGTTGTTGATAAACTTTTATTTTCATTTAACTTCAAGCGTTTAGAAGAAGGTGATTCATTTTCAATGTCTTCGTCTTCTTGTTTATCCGTTGCTAGAGTAAGTTGTGTTGTTGGCTTATTATTAATATTATTCTTGGTTTTTCTGAAGTATTTTGTCAGAAGATTATTTATTTTAGACATTTACCATTCGATACTTTTAAATCTGAAAAAACACAAAAAACGTACATCAAAAGTTAAGATTTTTGTAATTTGATTTGTCTTTCTTTGTTAGTAACATTCAACAGCTATATCAGTGATTATTTATAATGTTCAGCTTGATGAAATAGTTCAATTTTTAGATCTGATAAGTTATTTGACAAGTGAAACATGAGAACTAATACACTCGTATACATATTCACAAACAAAATCAGCTGATTCATCTTTTCGAATAAGAGATTTTATTGATTATTAGTAGTTATATCTGAATCAATAAGAATTATTCGCTACCAGATGTCGCTGGAATAGATGATTTACACGATGCCAGACTTCTTAGATACTTTTACTACTTTTGCAGAGTTTGATATGACTATATAAATAAATAAATATTATGTTTAATTTTTCGGGGTATGGCAATTGCCACCAATTGCCCTGTGGTGGCCCGTCTATGTGCTCAATTGAGGTCGTCAGAATTTGCTCAATTTAAGATATGTTGTAGCGGAAATGTTTTATGAATTTTGACGATAGCCGTTCCTAAAAATATTGAACCCTTGACTTTCTATGAGCATTATACAAAAAATCATAAAATTAACGATTTGTCCAAACGAGGAATCTAATGTGAGCATATCTCTTAAACGGCTAGTTCAATTAATCGGGAATTTTCTACACATATACATCTTAGTCAATTATAGTCACAGTAAAACTTTTCTTTCTAGAGATTGAACCGTTCGAATTTAATCAATTTCTAAATATAGGGAAAAGTCAACATTTTCGGAAACTTTAGAGATCGACAACTTTTGATTAGAAAGATATAGAAATCTAAAAACTTTATTGTAGATAGGGTATTGAACGATCTATCTACCCGTTCAAAATTTCAGCCCTGTTCAATCTTTCGTTTAGTCCGAAAGTCCCTCTGAAAAATAGATTTTTGATCAAATGAGTCATTTGCCATAGAAAATGTACCAAGCGCACTTAGAAATCTCTCTGAGTGGTTCATCGTATTAGATAAGCTCTATCTAGTCCAAATCAGCAAATGATACTCTATCCCCTTCCATAAAAATATCCATTCAAAACGAAAAACACAAATTTTTTTCGAAAAATTGCCATAGGAGATTGGCTTATAAGCAAAATTTGGGTAGAAATGACTCTAACATTGAAACGAGAAACATATCTGCAGAATATTCGAATAATTATGATAAGTATTAGCATTATCCTAATGCTTAATTTAAGACTAATGCTAAAGCATTGAATTAATTTTTTAACCCTAATACAAAGTATTAAAATTACTTTTTTAATTCCAATACAAAGTATTAGCATTTTCCTAATACTAATACTAAGCCGACACCCCTAATTCTTTACTACTCTTTTCTTAAACATTGTACTACGATGACATCATCATTTTTTCCTTCGTACTGCAATGTTTAATGAAAGACTAGTAAAGAATAAAAAAAGAAAAACAATTGTTTCCTCGTATATATATATATATACTTAGGGCATACCAAAAGTAGTGAGCCTGATACTTTATTCT
>JAJEKB010017067.1:0-11790 GCA_022393335.1 Macrotrachela quadricornifera | reverse complement strand
TGATCTAAAAAAAAATATTTTTTTTTAATAAATAAAAATTACTTACTGTGATCAATATTGCCGTTGATCTAAATAAAAATATTCTTTTTTAATAAATAAAAATTACTTACCATGATCAATATTGCCATCGATCTAAATAAAAATATTTCTTTTAATAAATAAAAACTACTTACTATGATCATAATTGCCATTGATCTAAATAAAAATAAATATTCTTTTATAAATAAATTACTTACTGTAATTGATATTGTCATTGATCAAAAGAAAAATAATTTTTTATAAATAAAATTATTGTGATTGATCCCATGTCATCGCAATCGAGTCTTTTTGGCGATTAATTGGGATAGTCTAACAGCGTATATGTTCTTGGACTATCGCGATTAATCGCCAATTTTTTTTAATTATAAGAAAATCGCCGATTAATCGCGATTAATTGCCGATTTTTTTTAACTACTAGAAAATCGCCGATTAATCGTCGATTAATCGCGATTAATTGCCGATTTTTTATTAACTGATAGAAAATCGTCGATTAATCGCGATTAATTGCTGAAATTTTTGCTCAAATCGCGATTAATCGCCGATTTTTTAGAAAATCGCGATTAATCGCCAAAAATGACCCGATTTTGATGACATGGGCAGTTCTGAACTAGAGCTAAACTTGCCGTGCTCTAGTGCTGATGACCATGACAGAAAACCTTACTACAGAACTACTCTTTCTCTAATAAAAACCTTAAAACCATAAATTTTCTATTGCTCGGTAGCAATTGGTTCATCACTTTAATATTTATAAATTGATCAGAGTAATTTATACCTCTGTATTGAGATCAGTCTAGTTCCATCTCTGCTGAATTTGATTTCTCCCTATTTTTTTTAGAAATTGTTTCTTTAAGATATCACAATAATGCTATGGAAAAAGTTCACGAATACTTTTTGAGGACAGTTAGATGTGACACTTTAACTTTATTTTTAAGATTAAAGTTTAGATCTAGTATATCTATTCATGAAATGGTATCCATTTTTTTTTTGCTTCACATCCACTTCCTTTTATCCAAGGCTCTCGATAATTTTTGGGAATGGGAAGGGCGAAAACTTTCCCAGACACTCAAACGCAGACTGTCCGTGAGAAAAACTAGATAAATAGCTGACAGCTAAAATTTGTCAGACCATTTTTCAGAGATAACTCAAAATTTTCGCAGATGCGGCGTAAAAAATAGGAGGAGCTAGCCCTTCCATCATCCACCCACATCGAGAGCCCTACTTTTATCGGTAAACTGAAGATGACTGTACTATGGACGATATCGTCATTCACACTTTAGGACCAAGTTCGCATTCAATCCAAGAAAACGAATCAGAGTCCGAATTTTGAGAGTGGACTCGGATCTGAACGCTTACCTTCAGTACATACATATTATCGATATAATTCGTATATGTATACTATAGGCAGTGATATAATGACATCAGAAGTTAAAGACCAAGACAAAATACCACGAATTATTTTTGTACCACGACGAACACACGTTTCAAAGACCAAGGTAGTAATTGTGAAAATGAATTGCTTTTTGAATCTCTTATTAAATTATCTTTGCTTGTGTATTAGGTGGAACCGGTATTTGATGAACAACAAACAAAGAATGACATGCTACTGCGAGAAAGTAGTGTTTCATTTCCATCACTATCAAAGTTCTCAAGTATAAATAATCCTGTACAATCATCAACACAAACAAGTGCATCTATATCCTCGAGAAGTCTTATCGATTCAAATGAATCACAAAAAAGTTTCGATAAAATACAAAAGTAAATTAATACATTTATTTTAAAATTGTATGTAATAGATGGTATTTTTTTTTTAATAGACTCACTCCGACTAAATCGAAAATTATTATTCGTGTAATAATAATTAGTGCTATTGTGCTCGTTTGTGCTCTTGTTGCAATTTTAACACCTGTTCTTTTGGTCGTACTTCGCTCCTCGACCCCGACTTCATCATGTAAGTAAAATCCATTTTTATTCTCCTTGTTTCAATAATAATAGTAAATCATCATATTTTATTCATATTTAATTAGCTTCTAGTAATATAACTGCTTCAATATGTTCATCCCAAACATGTATTGGTAGTGAAACACCATATCGTACATCAATGGTTACTGTTTTATATCCATTTTATGGAAATACACTTGATCTAACCGGAAGTCTCAGTGGAATTACTACTGGACTGACGCTTCCGGCTTATTCAATGTCATGGACAGCCACGAATTCATTATCTTTTACTTCTAGCAATCAACAATATGTCATTATTCCATACGTGAATTTAGCAAAACAAAGTTTCACTATCGAAATGTGGCTTTATCCAACTACCTATACTGGTCAAGTGGATTATGGTGTTTTTGGGCAATGTGGATCGGACTCAATTTGTTTTTCCTTGAGTATACGTAATAGTCGTGTAGTACTATCATTCGATTCACTTAACAGTAATGGCGTCAAATTAACCAGTTCTACCGCTCTTACTTTTAGTACTTGGTCTCATATAGCAGTTATATATGATGCAACTCATTTTCAACAAATAATTTACGTAAATGGTCGTATTGATGCTCAATCGACAAGCATTGTATCTTCTTATCAGGGTACATCAACTGGTGCCACTACAACAATTGCAATGTCCTCATCATTAGGATATCAACCATCATATTTTAACGGGTACGAACTATAAGCTGAATGAGACAAGTTTTCTATAGAAAATAAGATACCTGTTTAAGATATGAGCCAAGTAAATATGTCATAGTCTTGCCTAATTAAATATTTTTAGTTCTTTAAATAGAAAGTATAAATGATGATAAATGTGCCATGATTATTTAGATTTCTTATAGGAATTTTATTTTTTGATAAAAATTTTCCTTATACATATCTTAAAATTAAAAAATTACGCAATACATTAATTTTTTTTCTAAGTACAATAGAATATTTTTTCCTTAATACGTGTGTTTTAAAATTCAAAGACAGATTAATATACTAGCAACTAACATTATCAGACGAAGACAATTTTATGTTGTCAAATTTATTATTTTACGTGTCACAGATGAAGAAGCATATTTATACAGCTCTAAATAGCGGAGCAGAATAGTGTGTCGAAATCGAATACTAGGAAATTTATGAAAATATTATGTATATAGTATGGCATTTAATGCCACTACTCAGTTTAATGTGTAAGACTTTAGCATCTATTGACTATGTCAAAACACTAATGAAAAAACTGCAACATATTTTTATGTTTAGTAATATTCAACTATTTACGTTTTCGGTGGGTGTAGTTCGATCTAGTTGTCAGGTATACAATGATGCTACACTCACAGCCTATTATCCATTCGATACAAGTGGAACATGGGCAGATCATGGTGTTAACCTTTTCAATGGATATTCTTCGGGTACTACTATAACATCGTCAGGTCATGTTCAACAAGCGATGTCGTTTTCGCTAAACACGAGTTTCTTTCAAGCACAATGTTTTACATCCACACGTACCTCTAGTGTAGCATTTTCTGTATCAATTTGGATCTATCCAACTGTAGTATCTAGCGGTTCAATAGTTCATGTATCGACTAATCAACAAGGTAATGGAACCTTTTGCTTCGACCTACTTGCATTTACGTCTACAGGAACTGTAGTCGCTCAATTGCAATATTCAGCTGCAAGTACTGTTGTCATTACTGGTCCTAATATAACAATAAATACGTGGACTCATTTGGCTGTCGTCTATTCATCCTCAAACAGTCTTCGATTATTTGTTAATGGACAATCGTATACTTCATCAAGCACGGTTTCTAACTGGCCTTATAGTAATTATGTCAATCCTCTTTATGTTACTTTGGGTAATAACAGTCCATTGGGTTCATCTGCTGCAACTAATTGTCCAAGTAATTCGTCACTCGTCGTACCAGGTGCATACAAAGGGAATATCGACGAGTTTCGATTATATAACCGAGAATTAGAAACACAAGAAATTTGTGTACTCGCTAATTTGTAAGACAAATAATACATATAACAGCTCGATTTTCAACTTTCATTTATAATTATACACTAACTATGTACTGATTACTTCGTAATATTCTTTATAGTGTGTATTAAATCAAATAAACTTTTAATAAATTTCATTCTAGTTCTTAAAAAGCTATTTACAATGGCTACGTCTGTACAAAAATCTTGTTTTCTGTAGCAATTCACACATATTACATGTTCCAAGAAAAATTTCTTATTTACTCACCAAAAATTAAAATAAAAACTGAAATCTAAAATACAAAGAAAAGAAGGTGATGTAGGATATGTATTTTGTTAGATAATTAATCAGTATCGCGGTCTATTGCTACTGATCGTTATAAAATCGTTTCTTCTTTTATATCATTACTTTTCTCATTCTATATCGATGCAGATTCATATAGCAAAATTTGACTTTTTTAAGTTTCATTGTGTTTAAATCAACACTTTCTGTGTGCTCTTAGAATAATTGTGAGAATACAACAAAATAATGTTGATATTTTATTAAAATAATAAAAATACACACATCAAATATACAAACATTGAAATAATGATATACGCACTATTATCCGAAAGAAAAGTAATCATTTAAGCAATATTTCATTGAGATATAATGAGACAAAACACATAATGAACGTTAGCTAAGATTGAATTCAAAATTTGATATAAATATCACTACATAAGAAATTAACAAAAGTTTGGTTGATTCTCTGTTTGCTTTTTCTTAAATGTATTCTCTTTATTCTTCTTTTGACGTATTTTATCTTCTTGTAGATGGAATGTATATTGATATTTTTTCAAGTTTCATCACTTAGTCTTTTTTAATTTATATCTTATTCTCATATTAATGAAACAGATGCAAATTCATAATAATCTATTAGTAAAATTCGTATTGTTATAAAAGATACTTTGATATAATAACCGTAGTAGGTCACAAAGATATAATTGAGTAAACAAATAGATAAGACTGATTATATTCGTCTTTCTATAAGAAGATATTTTTAATACAGAGATGTCTTTAAACGCGGTAATGTTAAATCAGAAGACAAAAAGTCAAATTTCGAACGATGAATAAGTGATTGACGTCATTATTTCGTCTAAAGAGAATAGAACATGCGTGTCAAAATATAAAATCACTTTAAACGATCACGTATTATTGAAATTAATAATATTCATAAAATTTTCCACGATAAACACCAGAATCAGTTTTACTATAGAGACAATTGTGATCAATAAATTGATCCCCATGTCAATTTCGTACGGCGGGAACTGGCCGGATCTGATAAAATTCCGGTGTATTCCTGTAGCAGGATTTTAACACCGGTTCCGGTCTCCGTATCCGGTCTAGTTCCTGGATATTACTGGCTTCGGATGTGAAATTTGGATCCGGCTATCGTATCCGGAGCGGTTCCCGACGACGTTTCCCTGTGGTCTTTACGGTATACCGGATATGGATCGTATACTATCGTTTCCTGTAAGGTTCCTAATAGCAATTTTATTGATTTCTTATGAATGGTCGGATACGGATCATATCCTATCGTTTCCTGTCCGGTAATGAGCATACGAATGGAGGTTTTTAAAATTGTTTACAAAGTTGAAATCTAACAACTGAAGTTTTAATGAGAGCACGCAGGTGTATATGTTTTTGCTTTCTAGACACATATTTTTGATTTACATCTAAACTTAATCATAGATAATGATTTCAATAGATTTGAATCGGATTTATAATCAAAGATAATCAATTTCTCTGATTTCAGTCTCAATTAAATCATAATTAATGATTTCAATCCATTTTAATGAGATTTGAAGTCAAGGGTAATAGATATTTTTGATTTTCATCTAAACTTAATCATAGATAATGATATGAATAGATTCCAATCAGATTTATAATCAAAGATAACTAATTTTTCCGACTTCAACCTCAACTCAATCATAAATTATGATTTCAATGCATTTCAATCTGATTGGAAATAAAGGGTAATAAATTTTTTTGATTTCCATCTAAACTAAATCATAGATAATGATTTTAATGGATTTCAAGGTGACTTGAAATCAGAAGTAATAGATTATTTTGATTTCCAGCTAAACTTAATCATAGATAATGATTTGAATAGATTTCGATTGGATTTATAATCAAAGATAACCGATTTCTCCGATTTCAATCTTCGCTCAATCATAGATGATGATTTCCACGGATTTCAAATAGGTTTGAAATCAAGGGTACCACTTTTTTTTGATTTTCACATAAACTTAACCATGGATAATGCTTTGAATAGATTCCAATCAGATTTGTAATCGAAGATTATCAAATTCTGTTGTTTCAATCCTAATTCAAACCTATCGAAATCATTATCGATGATTTAGTTGAGGTGGAAATCAAACAAAATCTATCACGCTTGACTTCAAATCTGATTGAAATTATAATTTATGATTGAGTTGGGATTGAAATCCGAGAAATTGATAATCTTTGATTATAAATCCGATTCAAATCTATTGAAATTATTATCTATGATTAAGTTTACATGGAAATCAAAATAATCTAATAGCTTGATTTCCAATCTGATTGAAATTCATTGAAATCATTATTTATGATTAATTTGTGATTGAACCCAGTAAAAAAATAACGATTAAAATTGATGAAAATGAAAAAAATCTTGTGCACTTAATCATGATTAAAAATCTGATTATTTTGAAACAAATCTCCAATCAAAATCGATGAAAATCAGAAGTTTTTAATCAATTTTAATCAAATAATTATAATCACAATTAAAATCAATCACTAATCAATTATAATCGATTAAAAATTTCTGATTTTCATCGATTATAGTTGGAGATTTGTTTCAAAATAATCGGGTTAAAAATCTTGATTATAATCGATTAACAATCAATTAAAATCCTTCAAAAAATTTCATTTTTATCGATTTTAATCTGTGACTCACTTCTTTAACCAATTGTAGTGTATTGCTTACCTTTTAATCCATTTGAATCTATGCTTACCTTGTAGTTAGTCTGAACCTATTGTTACCTTTTAATCGATCATAATTAATTCCTGTGAGATAATTCATTTTAATCAATTATTACTAACCAATGGATGGTAATTGATTATTCTTAAATAATCGATTTTAATCAATTATTCCAATGTGATCGATTTTAATCAGACATATCGGAAAATAGCGTTTTTCTCAGGATTCGACCGCGAAACCCTCAAAAGTGCTATGATTTTCCCGATTTTCAGTGTTAACACACTATAGAGTTACCGCTGCGCTAAAGTCACACACGTATATTAAAGTTGGAGCTCCTATATAAATTGTTTTAAAATGAGATGGCTTAATTAGATTAGAAATCGATTAAAATCGATTATAACCAAAATAATCAATTATAATTCATGAAAAGTAGAAAAATAGATTAAAATAGATTTTTACTCAGAAAATCTGAGCAACTCATTAAAAACTTAATTGATCTTTGTCTATGTCCGCTGAAATCGATTAGCTTTAATTATAAATCCGATTGAAATATATTTAAATCATTTTCGATGATTACGTTTTGGTGGAAATGAAAAAAATCTATTACCCTTGATTTCAAATCTGATTAAAATATATTTAAATCATTATTTATGAATGATATGAGATTGAAATCAGAGAAATCGATAATCTTTGATTATAAATCCGATTGAAATCTATACAAATCAGTATATGCGATTAAGTTCAGAGTGAAATCAAACAAATTGAGTGTCTCTAATCATAAATTCGATTAAAATTCAACAAGATCATTAAGATTGATTGAGTCCGGATTGAAATCGAACAAATGGATTTTTCCGATTAGAAATTTAATTGAGATCTGATTGTAGTCAGAATAACAGATTTCAATGATCGGAAAAAGATTCTTTCGATGTGAAAACATGAAAATCACTTTTAATTAGACTTTTCTGCAAAAACCAGATGTTTTTAAAAAAATCGGAGTCTTGTCCGAATAATCAAAACTAATCCGGATTTTAGGTAGAATATTTTCCACTGAGATCTTGTTTCACATTTTTAATCCCGTCAGAGATTGTGCTAACAGCTTTTTTTTTAAGTGCAGTGCATGACATTTTAATCGATGCTTTTTTAATCTAAAGAGTTTCTCCAAGTTGGAAACAGCAGATTCCAAGGCTCTAGGACTCCACGGAACTCCGCAATCCTGGAGTCTAGGACCCCAAATGACTCCAGAGTCGTGGAGTCCTTTGGAGTTCA
This sequence comes from Macrotrachela quadricornifera, assembly GCA_022393335.1. Lineage (NCBI taxonomy): Eukaryota > Metazoa > Rotifera > Eurotatoria > Philodinida > Philodinidae > Macrotrachela > Macrotrachela quadricornifera. The sequence goes on along the minus strand of JAJEKB010017067.1, from coordinate 3,535 downwards.
ATGAAGTTACTCAAGGTCCTGGACTACAGGATTACAGTGCCTCATGGAGTCCATGGAGTCCTTGAGTCTTGCAATCTGCCGTTTTTCTCTTGAGTTTCTCTTATCCTCTATTATATGAGTTATTAGAAACTAAACACATCATCGAATGAACATTTCAAAGCAGTGTTTTTTGTAACGATCTACACAACTGACCAGAGTTTATACTTATACTCTTTGCTCATACTTCATCAGAGAGTTTTAATTTACATGAGTTGATATCATTGATTCAGATTCCAAACAATACTGTAATTGAATGCGCATAACCAAGTATATGTAAATGGTGATCCCTTAATCACATTTGCTGATATAGAGATTATAATCGATTATTAATAGAAATCTGATTTTAATCAAAAAAAGGTAGTTTTAATCAATTGAAAATCAAATCATCAGAATTGTTGATGGCAGGATTTTAACTGATTTTTAAAATTATAATCGATTAAAAATATAAATTTAATGAGAATCAAAAATAATCAATTTTAATTAATTCAAAATTTTTAATCAGATTCATTGAGATTATAATTATAATCGGTTTTTAAGATTATAATTGATTATTAATATAAATCTGATTTTAATCCAAAAAAGTCGTTTTAATCGATTGAAAATCAGTTCATTTGATTTCTTGATGGCAACATTTTAACTGATTTTTAAACTTATGATCGATTATGAATATAAATTTGATGAGAATCAAAAATAATCGATTTTAATCAGTCAAAAATCTCTAATCAGATTTGTTTGGATTACGATTTTAATCGATTTGCCAAATTATAATCAGTTTCAAGTAAAAATTTGATTATAAATCAGATAATCGATTGAAATCTTCCAAACATGATTATTTTTTTAACCGATTACTGAATTTTAATCAATTTTAATCCGATTATTTTCAAAAAACACGATTTTTTCAGAAAAAATTGAGGAAACTTGTATAAAAAAAAATAATCGTAATTATTGCACGTATATTTTTTACTGGGAAGTCGGAGAAATCGATTGTTTGAATTAGAAATTTAGTTGAAATCTGATTGCAACCTGAATAACGGATTTCAATGGTTCGAAAAAGATTTTTTTAATGTCAAAATACGAATGAAAATAATTTTGAATCGAATTTCTGTGAAAAAATTGGATTATTCAAAGAATAATCTGGATCGTGTCGACATAATCAAAAATAATCTCATTTTAGTTAGAATATTTTCGAGGACGACCAACTGAAACCGAATTTAATCGGTTCGCATTGAAGCTGATTAAAACCGTTGAGACTCTTAATCGAATATTGAGAATTTGTGGAAGGTAATGAAATTTAATCGATTTTAGCGGAAATAGACAAAGATTAATCAAGTTTTTAATGGGGTTGGTCAAGTTTTTCTGAGAGAAAATCTATTCTAATCGATTTTTTTATTTTTAATCCATTATAATTGATTACTATGGCTTTAATCAATTTTAATCGATTTCTAATGTAATTGCGCCATCTCATTTTTAAAAAATTTATATAGGAGTTCCAACTTTAATATATGTGTCTGACTTTAGCACGGTGATAACTCTATAGTTTGTTAACACTGAAAGTTGGAAAAACCATAGACTTATCGAGGGTTTCGCGGTCGAATCTCGAGAAAAACCATATTTCTCGATATACCTGATTAAAATCGATTATATAAGAATAATCGATTAAAACCGTTTATATAAGAATTAGTGGCGTAACCACCAGGGGGGCACGGGGGTGCAATGCCCTCCTTGTAAATGGTTTTGCCCCCCCTGTAAAATTTTTGATTCGAAATGAGCGGACGCTTCTACGTTTACATCATAAGATGTTATAGTGATGGCCTTGAAGAAAATGTGTCTTTATACATCGGAGAAATTAGAAACTTCAGTTTTCTACAACCATCACGAGCGTGGCCGCCTTCGGCGGCAAAAATGCTGAGACTAGTGATTCACAGGATCAGTTTTTGAGAGTTTTATAGGACTGTGGCAAGCTCAAAATCTTCTGTGCAGCAAAAATGGGTATTTTTCAAAGAAAACTGTCGTATCGGCTGAAGAAAATTTGCAATATATTATGCGTAGTCGATCAACAACTTGGTCATCTTTGAAAAAAAAATATCTTTGATATTTCTGAGTTTCTCAAAGTTTTTGGCATTTTTTCAAAGCACAACTTTTTTTTAGAAAAGTGATGTTGAGAGATATCAAGGATGGCTATTTCTAACTGAAAAATTTGTCTGAACTGGTTGCTAAAGTCTTTTTCCCTGCTGAAAAGCGCTATTTCTAAAAAATCATTCTCAGCTTGACCTCCTTCGGCAGCATAAATATTGAGGAATTTTCGAAGCTTTCTATGACGATTTTTCTTTCTGAAAATCAGACACGCAGAAATTTCGAAAAAGCACGAGTTTTATGAATGAATAAAACAAACTGCTGATCTTTCTTTATCCGAGTGGGTTTTGACGAAATTTTCAAGCGAAACAGCAGTTTTCATTAACATTTTCACATATTCTTCACAGATGTCTCTTCCAAACACCAGAAATAGTGAGGAAGTGCCAAACAAAACTGTTATTTTTGTCAAAAATCTCGGCAAAGCCGATAGTAACGAAAGTATTGAGTACTATGTTTGTTTTATTCCAAAAATTGATGCTTTTAGAAGATCTTTGTGTATTTGCGAATCCTTACAAAAAAAGTAGAATTTTTTTCTAAATCCTGCAAAAGCTTTTGCTTCGCGAAAAATCTATGCAATTCTTTAATAATTTATAGAGTTCTCGAACGCCAAAATCTTTGCATGAAATTCAATTAGAAACAGCAAGATTTTTTGGCTTTTCGATATTGGAAAAATTAGCTTGTGTTCTGATGCAAAAAACGTTTGGACATCTCTGGGCACAAAAAAACTTTTTCATCCGTCGCAAAAACTCTGAGAGGGGCAATGCCCCCCCTGTAATTTTTTTCTGGTTACGCCACTAATAAGAATAATCGATTATTATCGATTAGCCAGTAATAATTGATAAAAATGAATTATCTGACAATAATCAATTATGATTGATTAAAAAGTAACAATGTCAAACCAAGTGAAAGGTAAGAATAGATTCAAATCGATCAAAGGTCAACTGCTACACTAAAATCAGCTTAAGAGATGATCACAGATTAAAACCGATTATCCAGCAATCATTAACGGCCATCGATGAAAAGTACCCAGTGGAAAAATTTTAGAATTAAATCTAGCAAATTCTGTAATGATAACCAAGATTATCCAACCCGATTATTCTGCACCATCATCCAGATTATAAAATATTGCAATCGGATTTTTAATGTATTATAATCAGAGAAATCGATTTTGATACGTACCAAAATGGATTTCTACGATTGTAATGGATTAAAAATCCGATTGCATTATATTATAATCTGGATGATGATGCAGAATAATCGAATTGATAATCTTGAATATCATTACAAGATTTACCAAATTTAATCCTGAAATTTTTCACTGGGTACTTTTCATCGATGGCCGTTAATGATTGCTGGATAATCG
>JAJEKB010017066.1:38119-66991 GCA_022393335.1 Macrotrachela quadricornifera | reverse complement strand
CATTGTGTCGACACATGTGTCGGTAACGTGTCGTATTGACATGGGATGGCGCACATATTGGGGGCGCCAGTGGTCTAGCGCCATCACTAGGTAGAATACGACAAAGTACAAGATTTAGAAATCTGAAATTTTGCACATATTCCTGAATATGTCTAAGCAATATAACCAAGGGGGGAAAGTGCGATGTAGGTGCCGTCAGCACCTCAGCACCTGTTCAGCACCTCAGCACCTGTTTAGCATCTAAGCAGCTCTTTCAAGCACAGTGATTGGTACTGGATGGAATATGGTTTAGGAGGGGTGAAATGGGCTAGGGATGGTCGGGTCGGGTGACATAGACTAGGGGTGTCTGGAACTGGGTGAAATAAGCATTATGTGGGTAGGTTTGAATGAAATAAATTTAGGATGAGTAGAATAGGGTGAAATAGATGGCGGTTGCCGGAACTCGGTTAATTTTCCTCTCCCCGGGTAAAAAAAAGCAATTTTTGTCAAAAATATCCATTTCGAGATTTATACATAGTTAGGTAGCCTGCAATCCATACTTTCCAATGCACCACGATTAATTGATTTTATGAAGGTTTTTCAGAGACTTTACTGAAACACCCTATAAAAAATTTTCTTTTCAAATATTCCAGTTATTAAAGTTATTTGAGCTTCTCTCCAAGTTTAAGACAATAGAGAATACAGCCAGCATGTGCCTGCCTCTATCTGGGTCATTATGCATGAAATATAAGGACTGGTTCTACCAATATCACTCTATTAAGGAAAGAAACACGATTACCAAAGTAAAAACTTGTTTAGCGTTTTTCTCGAAAGTGTCTTTTTATGCCTTATCTGTCAGTATTTCCAAGATTTGTCCATCATTTTGAATGCTACAAAGCTCAGAAAGGTTTTAAAATGACTCTAAAGTTCAGTGCTATAATCTAACAAAGTCAGAATTTTTGTTTTCAATTTAGTTCCCTATGAAAAACTCGAGTTTTCTAAAAAGTTAACCTCGAGTTTTCAAAAATCTTTTTCAAGGAAGTGTCTTTTTTTTTCAAAAAATCGGCTTTGTTAGGTGGTAGTGACAAGTGTTCTGTACAATTTGACGCTATTCCTACGATCATATCATTAAAATTACGGAAAAAGTCTTTGCAATACGACCACCTACTTTTTGATTCTTAATATTAGGTTAACTTTCGCAAAACTCAATATTAGAAGCTTAATTTTTTACTGAAGACTATCCAAAGTCAGATATATATTCCGTAAAAATTTCACTTAGATTGAGTACGCTGGAAGAAAGATACATTTTTAATCCAGGAGAGGCTCTTAAAAAGGCTGGAAATATATGTGGGTGAGTGAAATAGGCCTCGATTGAAAGTAAATGGGTGGAACAGTTTGAGAGTAGATAAAACTGGGTGAAGATGGATGAAGCTGCTGGAACGTAGGTGGAACAAGCTGATGATAAATGAAAATGCGTCGAACATCTTGAAGAGGATTAAGACAGCTTTTGAGTAAACGAAATTAAGTTGAAGTGAATGAAACATGTTGAGGTTCGATAAAGGCGAGTGAGAAAGATGAAGTAGGTGGACAGGGTGAGTGTTTGTGCAGAGTGATAATTGAGGATGTGAACTTTGCATTCTCGTACACCCAGAGCCATCCAAACGATCACTCAGACTTACACTTAGATTCTCATTCTCAATTTGTATAGTCCAAAAACATTTGAAGTACACCGTGTGACGGTCAGAGGAGATTAGAGTAATATCGCGGTACGACTGAAATGGCCGATAAGTACAGATGAACTAGAGTGGAGTTTGCATGGAGTATCAGTATAATAACGAAGCACTGGAGTAGAGGCTTTAGCTACTTGAAAATAAACCGTCTTCTACATCTCCGACAAAATGAGTCTTTTGTGCGACTGTGTTATAGGGATGTATTCTCCTTAAAAAGCGTGAACCACGATATTACTTAGGTCTCACCAAAAGTTCTGAAAACATAAAATAAAAATATAATGATAATGAGATATTTTTAATTTTATTTTATCAAATATTGAGGATAGTTATCATTATTATTTATATAAAGTTTGACCCTTTCTAACAATTTGTTAAAAGTTTTTTTAAGTTTTTCTCGAAAAAATTTTTAAGTATTTTGTTTCTCGCATGAGAAAATCATATTTCATTTGTTTTAAAAATTCGGCAAAATTTTATTCGATCATGTCAGTTGGCTTCTAGTACTACTAGTGATGCGATATGGATTTATTTTAGACAAGACAGTCATAAGTCATTGAATGCTAGCTATCTTATCGAATATGAATCATCTAATGCTGTTGGTCATAGAGACAGATTTTAATAAAAATCTTGTTTGGTATATTCTTTAAATAAAATAATGGTGAGCGTAGATAAAGGCAAGACAGTAGCTCATAAGTATTATATTGAAAATTGTCTGAAACCTTTTGTTAATGAAATGTGGAAACAAACAGAGATATCAGGCTCATAATGTGCAGAATTGCTTGACAGTCATCGTTGACTTCATACTCATTCAATGATATTAATTATATGACAGAAGAAGGAACCAATGTAGTATCATGTCCACCATAATTGACTAGGCCTGGTACTATAGAATTTTTGAGTAACAAATTCTATCAAACGTAGTTTAAGTGATTCAATAAATCAAATATAATTTTCTCATGCGAGAAACAAGGCACTTAAAAAAATTTTCGAAAAAACCTTGAAAAAACTTTTAACAAATTGTTAGATAGAATTGAACTCGATATAAATAATAATATCTATTCTTAGTATTTGATAAAATAAAATTAAAAATATCACCTTATCTTTATATTTTTATTTAATGTTTCCAGAACTTTTGGTCAGACCTAAGTAGTTAAGGGGAAAATTTTAGACATAAAAACTTTTTAATACGAATGTATGTACCAAATACTAGGATTCTATATTTAGAGAAATTAAAATAGAAATTTATCAAGAACTGAGTGCGTTATTTTCTAACAAACCATATTAAGAAAATGGCTACATGAAAATGACTTGACCAACAATGATTTAGTCTATGATGTAGCATCAACTTAGTTTACAATCAATGCTCATCAGACGACTTGCTCAGCTCTTTCGCGTCAAAATCGTATTTCTAAACCACCGCAAAGCTCTTCATTCATATAATTAAAAAAATTAACATCGTATCCGTTTTTCTCCACCTCGATTGCCCTTCGGTCAAGTTTTATGTAGTGTAGTCTCTTATTTTTATCTTATTTTTGGACTCATCAGTGGAGTGTGGACACACAAGCAAATAAACAAGAAGATAATTTATGTTTCGTAAACTTTTCTCTATGAAAAATAGAGTATATGCCTCAGAAATTAATCAGTTCCTCAGCATTTATACGGCACCTGCTCGACACCTATCAGAACCTACTAGCACCTAGCTAGCACCTCAGTACTTAGTATCTATTTTAGGTGCCCAGGTGTCGCACTTTCTCCCTTGGCTTTTAGTTAATTCCATAATCCTTATTTGTGATATTGAACCAACAAACCGCTGTCTATGAGAGTAGGTTGTTGGTTGTTAGTGAGCAAAGTGCTACCATATGCGCTACTTATACAAGAATTGATAGAAGAAAAAAAGAAAAGAAGTGGAGATGTGAACACTCTAAAAAAAAAGGGTTCCCAAAAATACCCAAACGAGCTCGGAAACCTTCTCAAAAACCCAAAAGGGTTGGCGAAAAGGTTTCCGATCTTTTCATAGGTTTTTGAAAGTACCTTTTAGGTTTTCGAATATTCGGAAACTGTTGAGTTTTCTAGAATACTAAATTCGATGCTCCAAAGGTATTCTAGAATACCCTTTTTTCGTATTGAAAACCCTATTACCATCTTCGGAAACCATCTGGGTATTCTAGGAAACCCATCTTGCAAAATAAATTGATTTGGAACCCGAAACAGTATCCGAAAATACCTTTTTTGGTTTTCGAAATATTCTACCGGAAACTCTTTTGGTTTCCGAACTTTATGTACTTCAGAAGGGTAAAGTAGAAAACCTATATTGGTTCCCGAAGTTTCTGTATCTCAAAAAGGTATAGTGAAAAACCCACATTGGCTTCCGAGGTTAAGGAAATCTTTGCAAAGGTTTTCACTATAAGTTAACCTAGTGAACACTGTTCCGGAAAAACTACTTAATGCTGGAATTATAGTCCTGAAGAAATACAAAATATGTTTCAAATAATTCAAGCAGTACCAATGTCAATTGATCCGCAAATCAGCCATAAAAGAAAGGCAGATCAGCTAATTGATGAACAGGCATCACATAATGAAAATGCTCCACCAACAAAAAAACCAACTCAATCAACTCGTCGCAAATCACAATTAAAATGAAAAAAGCAAAAAGAAGAATGAACAAAACTTGTTTAATCCCCATCTCTATTTCTTGTTATAATGAAGGATTTTCTTTTTCATTCTTTACTCCAAAAAACATTTTCAACTCCTTCTTTTTCATGTCCTTTTTAATTTCTTTATTTATAGAGAGGATTTATTCTAATTGTATTTTTTCGATAGTAGCCAATCATAAAACCATAACTATTCTTTATTATTACACATTTTCTATTTAACAAACGTTGTTTTCTACTCGTCATTTCTTTTAATAAAAACTTCGCGTTTCCATATAACAAACTTTCTGAAATACTATAATCTACAAGTTTCACCAAAACAATATTTTGGCTTCCTATTATCCCGATATTCATAATAGGTAATATATTTTAAAATTGAAAACAAAATTCATATACTACTTTTTTTATTTCAAATTAGATTTTCACTCAAAAATATTCATACATTTGGCGAGTTATATAAATTAGAAATTAAAAATAATAAACCTTCTGCTTTTTTATTTAGAATTAGATTTTCTTCCAAAGATATTTATGCACTTAGTAAGTTATATAAATCAGAAGTGAAATATAATTATTCTTCTTCTTTTTTTTTTTACGATTTGATTTTCATTCAAAGATATTCATTCAGTTGGTAAGTTATACATTTTAAATTAATAATTATGAGTTTATGTTCATTTATTATAGTGCTTGTTATGGAATTTCGCAAAGCTTTAGGCGAGAGAACCAGCTATAGGTAGTATGTTATATGTAGGTGAAGGTGTGAGTGTGATGCTACAGTTCTCAAGGCGCATCATCTAAACTAGATATTTACAGCTTAGAAACCTTTACTGAGTTTCTCAACTGGATATTTAGTATTTTAAAGGTGCTGGTTTATACGAGTTTTCGGTAGTTTGGAGACCTTTTTTGAGTTCCCGAACTGAGGGTTGTCTATGGCATAGCTAAGGGTTTTTGATGGGTTTCCATTAGTTCGGAAACCCGTGTCCGGAAACTCTTAGCGATTTTCCGATAGTAACAAACTCGGAAACTCTTATTGAGTATCCGAGAATACTGATTTTTTTTAGAGTGAATAAGCGAAAGATGTGTTCTACTCGCACTGATACAACTTTGGAAGTGAGCTTATTCGCATATCCATTGTCATCGGACACCATTCATGTTTGTCGAATATCTTTATTTTACTGATACTCATAAATTTTTATTTCAATAAATTTTTAAAAGTTTTCTACATCACAATTCATGATGCAATAAAAATAGCTTGTCTCTTATTATTCATCATAAAAAACTAAACAACGAAGTTCAAGACTCAATTGTTCTTCTTTCGATGCGGATCCATTACCATTTTCAAAAGCTGTATGAAAGGCCCATTGAGCAACACCAGGCTTGCTATCGTATGATTTGAAGAGAAACATCTCATTTGGTCGCATCTGACTCATATAGTACCATATATGAGCATCTTGAGCGTTGCGAGTTAAAGTATAGAGGGTTGTATCCTTATCAGCTCCATGAATTGTAAACGGTCGAACATCATTATTGATATCAATTGAACGATAATCACAAATTGTCAGTGGTTTGTTTGTGATTGGATTGAGTCCTATTGGACGCCAGACATTAATAAATTGAATTCGGTTTTTCTTCAATTTTTCACCTTGTTCTTCGCCAAATTTCTCATCGATGAGTTTGTGAGTTGTAGTAGCGTCAGTATCGACATGAACATAAAAGGCAGGATTTCTGTGAGTGAGATCAAGCTTTTCCTCAGATAATGATGAGTTTCGAAAACGAAAAGCATGATGAAAGATACACACATGAGAGGCACCGAGTCGCTTCTTGAGAAGCTCACTTATTTCTTTATAATAAGTTTTTTGCGCTTCGCTACCATTTTCAAACTCTTTGTTGATAGAGCCGTTGTATTCAACCACTTCAAAACCATTCGTGTCGAGATCGAAACTCTTTTCTCTGCCCCGTAAATCCTTGATAGTAAGAGAAGTAGGAATTTGGACCATATTTGATTTTTTCGTCGGTAATGAGGAATGTTCAGTTCTCCAAGGAGAACACCCATCTGTCGTTGAACCTAAATAATAGATCTCGCCATTGACATCGATGCCCATCGTGATGAGTTTTAAGCAAGTTGTGTCAGTGCTATGATTCAATCTAGCGCTTTAAAAATATTAAAAAAAAAATGGACCCTTTTATGTTGGCAGTGAATATATAAATATGTGAAAAAAAAGTATGCGCACATGTATCACATCTTGGTTTGCATACGACAAGCAGTATGCAGATAAAAATGAGCAAATAACAGATAAAAATAAATAGAGCGTATAAATAAGGTGTTTATATAAAGGGTATAAACTAAGTTCTGATTCCATCTGTATTTCGACTATAACTTTTTTTCTTTTCGACCCCTAAGACCTGATGTGTTTCTAAAAGACGCGCCGTGAAATTCTCTACAAAACGTGATAAAAATATTTCTGTAAAAGCTTAAAGAGAAAAATTTAAAGAACAATATCCAACGCGTTGAAAAAGGTCAATTTTCTAAGCTATTTTCATTCACAATCCTTATAGTATTTCAAACAACTTCCAAGAGATTGGAACAACAGTGGAAATGTTTTTGAATACTTTCAAGTGCGCTCTTTCTCATCATGCATATTAAAAATCATTCAAATGAAAAGGGTCATTGAAAAATCTAACATTCCGAAATTTATTTTGTAATGAACAAAATCTGTTACTTTTCGCCGAGTGACTTTAGGAAGAAAAGTATCCATTAAGCTTTATATAAATTTCGTTGCTGAATCTGATACAGGAGTCATTTTTCCTCGTAACAAAAGAAGCTCGAGCTTAAAAGCTTCAAAGAGAAGAAAATCGGTGCGGTTGCATAGATTTATTTAATACTTGTTCACTTCATACTACTTGACAGATAGAGCTTTTCCAGCGCTATAAAATGCGTATATCCTCTCCTTCTTATCTCACCCAGATCAATAAAAGTAGTTGAACAAATCGGTTTTTAAACTGCTACGGTTGGCCTTTACAGACACGTTGGATATTCTTTGTTAAATTTTTCTCCTTAATCTTTCACAGAAATACTTTTTATCAAGTTTTGTAGAGAATTCCACGGTGCATCTTTTAGAAACACATCAGGTCTAAGGGTTGAAAAGAAAAAAGTTATAGTCGAAATACAGATGGAATCAGAACTTACGAGGGAACTACCCCAACTGATTCCGAGCTTTTAGCTTCATCTTTTGGCTATAGATAGGTCTCAATGGGACTAAGAGAAGCCTAGAAGGATTAGTGCTTATGGCTCTTCTTTCCAGAGATATGGCCAAAACTAAATTGTAAAAAAAGGGATTTTTTTCATTTTTGAAAAGTTTGTTTTTGTCATCCGAAATTATTCTACATTCGTCTTGTACAGCTAGCTCTAACAGTAATTTGTTTTCTGCAGTAATTTTAAATTCCTGGATTTGTCTAAATGCAAAATATCAAATTATAGTTATTCAAGCCTTGGTGACATGCGATGTTACAGAGAAAGAAAGAGAAAAGAAGAAAAGAAAAAAAAGACTATCGATATTTGTTGATCACGTGTGTCATGTCGATGTCATAAAGGAACGTTTAATGGATACAATAATTTTATGCCACTTTTCATTTTGTTTAAATATGGTTGAAGCAGCTGATATCGTAGCTATGCTAGCTGAACGAGTTTCTAAAAAAGATGGATACCAACCTAAAGGAAATAAACAAATTCACGAATTCATCCAGTATCTCTTTGAAACTATTCAAACTTTTTTGTCTGCCTCATCGTTTGAAATTTACGATGAATCTACACTCGATCAAACATATTCATCTGATGATTCTTCAGAAGATGAATTTCAAGAAGGTGATTCGCAAGAAAGTGAAGATATTGAAGAGATAGAATCTGAGAAAATGGAATCCAATGATGAACGAACAGGTTCAACAACAGAAGTAGAAGGAAAAAAAGATGAGCAATCAACGGACAAATTTTCTCTTCAATATATGAGACAAGTATTAGATTATTATGACGAAATTAATCAAAATGGAAAGCGAAAACATAGTTGGAAAAGTGTTAGCCATCGATTTTGTCGCATTCCGCACAGGCAATATATTTTTCGCTTTCGTGATTATGTTCATCGTAATGGATCAAAACGACAAAAACTAGACGAAATCGATGCACATGTTTTTACATTATTTAGAGAAGCTCGTGATCAATCTTTATGTATTCATGATGCAGACCTGCAACGATGGGGTGTGACGAAGGCTCAGCAACAATCAATGTTTGAATTTGTTGCTTCTAATCATTGGGTTCAGAATTTCAAGTACAAACATCGTATTGTTTCTCGAAAGATTTCTAAAGTTATTAGCAGCCAGTCGGTGAAAAGTGCTGATGAAATTGAAGCTTCAGCCGAAGAGTTTGTCAACATTGTGCAAGCAGAGATGAAAAACTATTCTCCAAGTCAAATTTTTAATACAGATCAAGTTGGTTTGGCAAAAGAATTTCAAAGTAGTCGTACACTAACTTTCAAAGGAGAAAAGACAACAACTGGTTTGGTGCGATCTAAGAATGCCAGTAGTCATTCTTACACTATACAACCTCTTGTCAATATGGATGGAAAAGTAGTCGGGCCTATATTATTATGTCTTCAGGAGCCAAACGGTCGACTTAGTGAAGGTGAAGTTAAATTTTCAATCTTTTAAAGTTTATTGAGCTTTATTAGATTTCAGGTGTACGATCTCGAATGTTTCGAGCTGATAATGTAGTCGTTACTTGTTCAAAATCTGTAAAATTAACTAGCTTCCATGTCGATTATTGGGTTGATTAAGTCCTCATTCCCAATATACCCGGCAAATGTCTGCTTCTTTCAGATTCATGGCGAGGACAGAATGATATTCAAATTTATAGGAAGGTAAAAGGCTTGAAACGATTACAAATACCTGACAAAACGATTGACAAGATACAACCACTTGACATGTATTTCAATCGTCAGATGAAAGGTATTATTCGTCGTATATATGATCGGGTTGCACTTGACCAATTGAATATTCAAATGTCAGATCGAAATAGTATCATCAAATTAGTATCACTCGTTTACTCTCAAATGGCTGCACCTGTTTTTCGTAAACTGGTTTAATATGGTTGGTATGCAAGTGGATATGTTGAGACTCATCCCGGTAATTTTTCTAATGTTATCGAAACTTATTTCTTTTTCGACTCTTCTTCATGCGAAGAAGAGACACGTTTAACTCCTGGTTTCATCTGCTGTTCATGGAGTCGAAATATATTATGCTTTCGTCACTTCTACATGGACTATCATTACCTTTAAAGTTGTTTTTTCCACATGTGTGGGTTAAATATTGTTTCGTTTCGTGTTTCTGATAAATTAAAGAAATTACTTCTGCTGAAGTTTTCATATTTCATGATCCAGTTCAGTTGAAGATTCAATTGTTGGATAGTTCAAGAACTGTAATCGAACCATACTGATTTTCTTTAAGTTTCAAAACAATAGGATAACATATGAACGTTTATTTCAACGATGAGAAAAGTCCCTTTTTTTACAATCTAGTTTTGACCATATCTCGGGAAAGAAGAGCCATAAGCACTAATCCTTCTTGGCGTTTCTTAGTCCTACTGAGGTCTACCTATAGCCAAAAGATGAAGCTAAAAGCTCGGAATCAGTTGGAGTAGTTCCCTCGTTAGTTCGAATAAATAAATGTTTGGTAATGAAACATAAAATAAGATGTAAGGGTACGTGAAATATGTTTTGAAGAAATAATATTTTTATTGAATGAAAGAAGAACATTTATCTGAAATATGTTTATATGTATGAAAAACTATCGTTAGACATGTCTCTAAAAAGGATGAAATATACCTCCAGTTACGTTTAACATGATACCTGATCGGTCCACACATCATTTTGTAGGTCATATAGCATGATCGATATCCTACTTCCTCAACACTAAGGCCATTTTTTTTCGATGATGGTGAGCATCAGCGATCGACTAAGTTTTTATTCACGTCCTTTTACATGATTCATATCAAGACCCATAGGAAAAGTCACAGCAACGCTAATACGATATCTTGTAACAATTAACTAAATAGCAGGAAAATGTTCTTTATCTGTATGTGATATACTACGACAAACCAATTGTATGCGTCATCATATGACATGGATGAAAGAACTTTGGATCTTCATTGCTTAGTAAAGCTGATTGAGGCTGGTTTCCAACTTTTTTAGAGACATGTCTAACGATAGTTTTTCATACATATAAACATATTTCAGATAAATGTTCTTTTTTCATTCAATAAAAATATTATTTCTTCAAAACATATTTCACGTACCCTTACATCTTATTTTATGTTTCATTACCAAACATTTATTTATCCGAACTAAGAATATTACAACAATATCTGGAATCCGTGAGAAATAGATTGATATGAAAATCATTGAATCTCGATAAGTTATTGATGGGGAAAAAATTGATCAAAATCGTTTCAAAATAAAATGAATACCCTGTAGCTCTGCCTGGAAATAAGATTTTTGTGTAACTTTTTTCATCACAAAAGCATATACTAAAATATAGCTAGTGAATAGAATGTATGAAAGCACAATATAACAAGCAACGCTCGTCTAAAGACTCGCTCAGCTCTTTCTCGTAGAAATCATGTTTCTAAACTACCATCAAGCTATCTATATATATAAAAAAGAATGTCTGTCTGTTTGTATCTTTGTTCGCTGTGCATTCAGTCTCTGTAAAAGCTACGACCACCAAACTTTCCATGGAGCCTCCCCAGGCCCAGAGGAAGGTCGTAGCGGGGTCACCCACCGAGGGTGTGAGTTTGGGTGTGAGGGTGTGGGGTGTGGGTGGAATCTCACCTAGATAGTGTCGTCTTAACTAACACTACCATACTTTCCGCGGCGGTTTTCTGAGTACAGTGGTGGTTTTTATAGAGTGGTGTTACCATTATTAGGAGTAGTACGATCTTGTTTGGTTGAAATTTCATTTGTATCGATGGTTCTTTGATTTAAATGTGTAATTGGAATGGTTCTAATAGGTTATAAGAGAAAAGAATGTATACACGCATTTGCTTGATTCACAACGATGACGTATCTATATATTTAAGGAAGAACGTTTGTCTGTTAGCTATGCATTCAGTCCGTGCGATAGGTAGCGTCACAAAAGTATCCACACTACTTCCTTAGCTTCTGAGGAACGTCATCGTGAGGTTGGAACCACCAAACGGAGTGCGTGGAAGGGGCTGGGTGAAATTTCATCGCGATCAATACAAATCGAGATTCTGATGAGTCTGTTCGCTATGCATTTAGTCATCGTGAGAGATAACCTCACGGAAGTATCCGCATCAGTTCCTTGAGTGCTAAGGAAAGTCAGCTGAGTGATTGGCGGTGAGAAAGGGAGGTGTGCGTGAAACTTCATCTAAGTCGTAAGAGACCGTGATTTTAGTCACTTTCTAATCAAATGGCGCAGGTCAATGTAAATTTGAAAGTGATCATGTCCAGAGTGGATGCGAGTGAGCATGTCAGCTTGAGCCCGATGAGAAGAGTCCTGTTGAAGATGCCTGATGCGCGGTGGGAAATGGTCTGTGAAAGATACCCCAAGCACGGTGGGAAAAGCTCTGAAAAATATCCCCACGCACAGAAGGATAAGCTCTGGAAAAGTCCTCAAGCACGGCGGAAAAAGCTTTGTGAAAGATATTCCACACACGGCGGGAAAAGTTCTGCGAAAGATACCCATGCACGGTGGGAAAAGCTCTGTAGCATAAATTCCAGGTACAGTGAAAAAAGTCTTGTGAAAGAGGTATCACATACGGTGAGAAGAGTCCAATGGCGAACTCCTAACGCATAGCAGGAACAATCCTGTTAAAGATGCCTGACGCATGCCGGTAAAAGTCCGATCCAATAGGTTTCAGATGTGACGCGAAAATTTCTGTTGCAGATGGTTCACCGACAGGAGAAACAGTCCTACAAAAAAGACGTGTTACGTACAGCAGAAAAAGTCGGATTGAAGATGCAAAACTTCAACCATATTCTCTTTGCAGCGGGTACCTCCGCTAGTTCATTTATAAAATTAAAAAAATCGAAGCCAGATTCAAGTTGCTCGACATCAACTCCCTTTGACTACACTTCATAAAAACAAATGCTTTTTGTTAAAAATTTGTCGTTTATTTAAAAAAATTGAGCTTCAAAACAATTTTTAAGCAACTGACTTCAGATTTGAATTGCTCGTCCTCGATTACCTTTCGGTCAAACCTTAAAAAAAAATTTTTTTTTGCAAAAAGTTTTTTTTGTGTAAAAAAAACGCTCCTTAAAAAATTTTGATAAACTAACATCAGATTCGGATTCGTCGACCCCGATTACCTTTCGGTCAACCCTTACAAAAATTTTTTTTTTGCAGAAAAAGTAATCCTTTGTGTAAAAAAACGGATCCGAAAAAATTTTCGAAAAACTGACATCAGATTTGAGTTCCTCGGTCCAGATTACCCTTTCGTGAAGCTTTGTAGAAAATATCAATAGAATGTTTTTTTGACCTCTCGCCACCCCTCTTCACCCACCCACCCCTAACCATGGCCACCCAACAGACCTCAGTTTTGAAGTCCCCGCACTGAGTTCCTATAGAAAAATCTTTTCTCGAAAATCGGTTTTCGATGTTTTTTTGACCTCAACCCCCCCTCCTTCACCCCTCCGCTAACCTAGGTCACCCAACAGATCTTAGATTCGAAGTCTCCGCATCGAAATACCTCTAGAAATGTCTTTTTTGAAAAATCGGTTTTTGATGTTTTTTTGACCCTGCGGACAGACAAACAATCAAATAATTTATGTTTACTGTACTCTTCTCTACGAAAAAGAGAATTAAAAGTTTAGAAAAACCTCAATGTAGTACAGTCAAAATGTAGCTTGACTCATCAGCTTTCAGAATATATAAGATACCTGGTACTTTGTGTGTTTAGTTTGAAAGTTGTTCTAAGTATATGATTTTCTAAAAAATCAGGTTTTAGCTATTTATCTTTTGAAGAGCTCTAATTTGATGATCAATATGTATGTACTTATTAAAGAAATTTCGCAAACTGATATGCGGCATCTTAATACCCCTATAATATCTACGAACGCTGAAAGTTTCACGCGATTTGGAGAAAGTTGTGTATAAAGTGATTGAGATCCCATGGTTTACTCCACTGAACATTATATAGAGATTGTTATGACAATTCTGCGATTTATGCAACCTTGGGCACCGGACACCCACAGAATCCATTACCAACCGGAATCCTGTATCGACCGAATTTGGGAATACCGAACTCGAGATTCCCGGTATGGTACCGATCTCGGTGCATACCTATCTTCAAATGATAGGAGATGGGAACCCATGAGCATCTCCATATAATAGCAGATGAGCGTGAGCATGAGCTGTATACTAATATGAGAACCTATGGGCACTTCAAAGGATAGACCTTGATGATTTATTGGCACCTGTATAGGATAAGTAAAAGAAGAAACGCTCACGCTCATGAGCGTTCATATGAGTGTGACCGTGAGCTATACACCCCTAGTCTTTACAGATATAAAGTTTGAACATGTTTCTATCATTGATAAAAAAATTAGCTCGTTTGCTCAAGCTGTAATGGAAATATTCAATTTTTTCTGTGTTTCCTTATTTTTGGTCCACGCGGTAGTAAGAGTTATCGAAACTTTTTAATGTTCAACCTAAGAAGTTTTCAGAAATTTCACTTTTTATGGCTCAAAAAACCAAGGTGCTAATAATTTTAAGATGAAGTGGAATTTTTTTTCTTGGATATTTGTACAAAATTCGATAGAGCTCGTCGAGCTCCATAAACCTGTATGTATTAAAAGCATTTAAGCCATTTTTCTCTGAAAAAAAGTTCAAAAAACTACTTAAAAAAACTTTAAAAATGTTAACCAACTCACTTTTTTTACGTGAAAGAAATAAACTTGATATTTCAATAAAAGCACCTCTTCTCATTATTTTATCATCAGATACGCTTCGAAATACATTCATTAGACACAATATTTCATGGCACATTTAATGAATACATTTCGAAGCGTATCTGATGATAAAATAATGAGAAGAGGTATTTTTATTGAAATATCATGCTTATTTCTTTCACGTAAAAAAAAAATGAGTTTGTTAACACTTTTAAAGTGTTTTTAAGTAGTTTTTTGAACTTTTTATCGGAGAAAAATGGCTTAAATGCTTTTAATATATACAGATTTATGGAGCTCGTCGAACTCTATCGAATTGTATAAAAATATTAAAGAGAAAAACTTTACTTGCTTTTATAATTACTCACACCTCATCTAACTGATTTTCGTGCATAATCATTGAATATGATGTCAACACTCATCTTTTGAGTCTGATTATTTGAGCTTTAGAACATTTTAAGGCCTCCCCCCTTTTCGGTGTTTCTCAAGAACGGTCGAGCCAAAAGGATGGGGGCGTATAAGAACACGAATCGGCCCATCTTTAAATTCATCGAAGATCCATATGAAATGATGCAGAATGAGACGGCGGATCTTTCTATCTCATTTTTATTTCATTTGGAACATCAATTAGTGGTTTCCATTGGACCGTTCAAACCTGATTTTTACACGATTTTAAGTTAATTTTTACTGCAGAGCAATGTTGAATTAAGACAAAAAGGTAACATAAAAATGTGCTCGTTAGCTTGAAAATAGTCTCATTTGAAAGAGAATGAAATTCTCCACAAACCTCTATATGCACCATCCTTAAAAAATAAATATAACTTACACCTATGCGGCAAAAATGGTACTCCTACTAGCATCTTTGTGCCCCCAATACCGATATTGACGCTACAAAGATAAACAAAAATCTCTTTACAATGAAATCTTAACTATATGGTTCGATGCAGTTTTTCACGCGCTACGAAACGGTATAGTTGCCATGTTGTGATTGTTCTGGCCGAAAATTTTCATAAAGACCAAACTGTCCAAAATGACTGGATATATACTACCCAAAGACTGAAGTCACCCCTGGAGATCCACAAAAAACCTTTTACAATGAAGTGTGATCTATATGGTTCGATGCAGTTTTTCACGCACTACAAAACGGTATCGTTGCCATGTTGTGATTTTTCTGGCCAAAAATTTTCTCACAGACCAAACCGCGAAAATGAGTCTATAAATACTACCCAAGTATTAAAGTCAGGCCTAATTGCCGATCAAAAACCTCTTACAATGAAGTTTGATCTATATGGTTCGATGCAGTTTTTCACGCGCTACAAAATGGTATAGTTGCCATGTTGTGATTGTTCTGGCCAAAAATTTTCATAAAGACCAAACTGTCTAAAATGAGTGGATATATACTACCCAAAGACTAAAGTCACCCCTGGAGATCCACAAAAAACCTTTTACAATGAAGTGTGATCTATATGGTTCGATGCAGTTTTTCACGCGCTACAAAACGGTATAGTTGCCGTGTCGTGATTTTTCTGGTCAAAGTTTTATTAGGGACAAACTGTATGGAACTAATAGGTAATACCCCCTCACTTGTAATATTTGAATTGGTAAAGCTTTTTAGGTAACGCGAAAGACGAATATATTAATAAATAAAGCAAAATGAACGATGGATAAAATCATAAATGGAAGAAATTCGAAGAGTCTGACGAGAGAAGCTCTCCAGGTGTTAAATCGCTTTTCGTTTGAGACTACAGCCATTGGATCGATGGTGAAACTTTGTCCAATTAAAGATCTCTACTAAATTAGATACCTTACAAAATTTCAGACTTTGAGCATAAACTGTTAGTCAGCTACTGGGTCCTGAAGCGCAAGCGTCCTCCATATAGGTGCCATAAGTCTTTTGGCTGGTTTGTAGGTCACGAAACGTTTGCGATCAAGATCTGAAATTTTGTATGATATCTACAAAAGATCCCTCTAGAAATGTCTTTATCAATGTGATGCTTGAACATACCTCTATCATTGATAAAAAAATCAGCTCGTTTGCTTGAGCCGTAAAGGAGATATTCAATTTGTTTTTCGACAAAATGACTTTTCAAGATTGTCCAAAAAGTACACAACGGAGAAAAAATTGATTATCTTCATTACGGTTCGAGCAAACGGGCTGATTCTTTTATCAATAATAGAGACATGTCGAAGCTTCAGATTCATAAAGACATGCTTAGAGAAATTCTTCGTTAATTATATTGGTTTTTTTTCTTATCTGTGAAAAAGTAAACATTTGTTTGTTGAAGTCATTTGTGATACTTAACAAAGGTTTTCTCTAACCTTGTCCGTATGGATTTAAAGTGTGAATATGCCGCTATTATGAGTAAAAAAATCAGTTTGTTTGGTTGAGCTGTAGCCGAAATATTCAATTTTTTCTTGGTAAGGTGGCTTTTGGCTCATTCTATTCCTATTTGTGAAAAAATAAAAATTTTTTTGTTCAAACTAATAATGATACGTAGCAAGGCGTCTCTCTAGACATGTCTTTATGGATATAAACTTTGAACATGCCTCTATCATTGATAAAAAAATCAGTTCGTTTGCTTGAGCCGTAAGGGAGATATTCAGATTTTTTTTTGGTAAGTGACTTTTCAAACACTCGGTATAACATTTCTCTCATTGACACTGTTTGTTTTCTAGTGGTACAAAACCAGCAATCGTTCGATTAGACTTCTGTGATCGTATGAAATTTCGTCTTTTGATAAATATATCAATAGGTAAGGAAGCACAAAAAAATTCTCTCAAATTTTAGTAAAGTACAGAACTCTATACACTTGTGCTGAGACTAGTAAAAGATGTTTTCACATGTGCGAAAAAATCAACAGTAATCGGTATAAAAAGTAGTTTGTTCAATCAACATATAACTTAAATCTCAGCAATTTGAAATCTTATAAACATACTCATTACAATTATTCGTAGGAATGTTCTATGTTAAATTAGTTGTTATTTTTTTCTCTTTGGTATTTTCTAGTTTGTTATTTACAAGACGAACTTGAATGGATGTTGTCATGGTCAAGTTATCAACTAATTTAATTTTGATGACAAACTGCAATGAATCCTTCTAAATTCATAGTTCCATTTTTTTCTAATATGATAGCCACTCAGCATTCTGAATTTTCGTCGCATATTGGAAGGCATCTGAAACGTCTATATCTACTGTCAAGTCAAGGACTGAAAAGATTGAGTTCAGTAGCTTTTTTGTCTTATATTAATCATACCTTCTATTTAATGATAATTACAAATAAATATAGCGAATTTTAATAGTATTTCAAACAAGATTTTTTTTGTAAGCCCTCTTCGATAGACCTAATCATTTCAATGTCTTTGTCACAACACTAACTAGAATAAAAGTCAAGTTTAGGATTTTAACCGATTGAATGCAGAAAAAGAATGGATGTTCAGTTAAAAAGAGCTTATTATTCATCTATCGTTTTTAAAAATTGAACCCATCCAGTAGTTATTTTCCATCAGGATTGTTATAATCTTACTTGAGGGTAAAAAAGGAATAGAATGTTTTTTAGAACCCAACAATCTTTAACAATGAGTATGTTGTTTGATCATCTTTCTGATTCTTTTCTAATAATGGGTGGGGCAGATTAAATTGCGGGCATTTGTATTTTATTTTTTCATCGTCTAGTACGTTTTATTCGAAAACAAAATATATCACAAGATGCAGCGTGAAAAGCTCTACAATCTGCAAAGTGAAGCTTATCTTAGTTATATTCTTTTTGTTCTCAAAAAAAGCAAAATTCTATACGACCGACTTTCGACACTGCTTGAAGATCATTTTTTTCACAGGAATAGAAAATAATTTTTTTCTTGTATCTTCTTTTTATCAGCTAGTATGTTTTCTTAAAAAAAATAAAATATATCACAAGATGCAGCATGAAAAGCTCCACAATTTCGAAAGAACAGTTTATCTAAATATGAAAAAAGGAATTTCTCGTTCGTGCCAAAAGAATGATCTTTTTGCAGTGTCGAATATTAGGCACGTAGAATTTTGTTTTTTTGAGAACAAAAAGAACGCAATTGAAATAAACTTTAATTTGTAGATTGTAGAGCTTTTCACGCTGTATCTTGTGGCATATTTTGTTGTTTTTACGAAAACATACTAGTTGATAAAAGGACGAAATAAGAAAAAAATCATTTCTTTTTTCTGAGAATAAGATGATCTTTGAGCAGTGTCGAAATTTAATCACTCTAAACTTTATTCATTTTGAAAACAAAAATTGCAACTATAAAATAAGTGGTCTTATGTGATTTGAAGAGCTTTTCACGCTGCATCTTATGATATATTTTGTTTTCGAATAAAACGTACTAGATGATGAAGAAATAAAATACAAATGCCCGCAATTTAATCTGCCCCACCCGTTATATAGGAAAAATGTCTCGATCATTCGACAATATTTGAAACTCTTTGACAGCACAGCTCAGAGACCGAAGCGAACCGAACTTTTCTGATCCGAGCTCAGTTCGGTTCGGTCCGATTGAATTTTTAAAAAGTCAATACAGATTCGGTTAGGTTCGATTTGTTTTTCAAAATATCGGTTCGAGCTCGATTTGGATCGACTCGAACCGCACCGAACCAGTAAAGCTCGGATCAGATCGGCCAAAAATAGTTTAAAAAAGCTATATATTGTTATTCTAACGGCAGATAATTATTTACTTTCATTATCCTTTAACTGCTAATCCGTTTGAGAGAAATAGAAGTAATTTTTAGAGCACATGAAGTTACTTTTAAAAATTCAGAACTACTAATGATCCGAGGTTGTTTAGTTCGAGTTCGGTTCAGATCGACTCGAATCGAACCGAATCGAACCACTTTAACTCAGATCGATTCGTTTTCGATCTCTGGCACAGGTGAGGCTGAAAGCAGAAAAATCTCCAGAGAAAAGTTATTGAAGTTTTCTTTTTCTTTGATGGGATTAGAAGATCGAGATCTGCTGTATTTTTCGGACTTTTTGCTAAATGGGAATATTTTAATGAGAGGAGAGTTTAATAAAAGACAAAACAATGCTTGTCGAAATTCTACATATTTCCGGTTAGCACAATCGTATCTTATTTTCAATATCACTTCTTACCATCGCATATTTCTCGCCAATCCAAGCATAAGACAGATTCACATTCATCATTAATCATTAGATAACATGTACCATCTGTGATCGATAAAACATCGGATGTACTCCGTTTCATGTAGTATTGGTTTCTCATTATTTTGTCTAACGAATTGTTTGAATTGAGCGTGTATTGACATTTTGGTCCGAACCAAAATTTGCCCTTTTTAGAACAATTGAAAAATTCTCCAATCTTTTTGCCTGACACATACTCTTCGATAAGATCAATTGGTGCATACCATTCGAAAAGTTGATCACTTGAAATATTCATCTTACGTAATTGATCGAAAGTAAATGATATATCATTGACCGATTGATTTATCTCGACTTTAATTTTGGTCATGGTTATTGGTCGACGACAAAATTAATTAATATTAATATTTATAAATGGCCCGTCTACCATACTGAAAACGGATGTGGGAATTGGATACAACAGGCAATCAAACATATGGCTATCACCCGGAAGATTACGTGTTGTTTCATACATTCGATAAGAGCCATCATATCCATTTATAATAATGAGAACCATCAGAGCAAATAGAAACATTTTGAAGGCGAACTGATTTTTTTTTGAAGATTATTTTCTACAAAAAAAGAAAAAGAATGAAACAGCAATTTCTACTTAGTTAAGAAGTACAGCCATTAATATTGGATCGGTCTAATATCGACTTCTCGATTGCTTCTAGTAATGAAAAGGGCTGAAATTTTGGCAGAGAATCAAGTTTTTTAAACATCTGCCTAAGCAAAGTACTCTTTTTTTAAAGAGTTACAAAGAAATGACGCTCTTCGAAAAAATAACGACGTTTTCAAATATATACTCAAGAGATTCTCTCTCTTTTGCTAGTCAAAGGTTTCAATTTTTTTGATTTTTGATTTTTTGTTATGTTCGTTCTATAGATTTAAATATCTTACTTAGGTGCATCCAAAAGTAATGGCAGAGGTATCTTATTTCCTTATAAAAGGATTAAAAAAAATTCTTTTTTTATAGAATGACAGAACAAATGAAGCTCTATTTTTCTATACGATTTTCTCACTACCACTAGTATTATACTAATAAAATTTCGATAAGAACTGTTTTTGTGTAAAACTTAAGTAACGGATGAGACAAATTAAATGTTTCAATCACTTAATACATTGTGTTAAAAAACAAACTATACCACAAGATGTAGTGTGAGAAGCTCTACTCTCTAAAAAAAAAGCGTGCCATACAGAACTAATAAGGGTTTTAGACAAGATTATGAACCACTTTAGGTTTCGTTCGTTTATTAATAGACCATCGAAAGGTTTTAGACAATTTTAAGAACTATAACATATGAAATATGGTTCTAGAGATTCAGAAGAGTTCTATCTCGCACCATTTTTTCCCTAAAGAACTATAACAGATAAACAAATGGTTCTAGAGATTTAAAAGAGTTTTTTCCCGCACCATTTATTTTTGTAAAGATTCATAATAGATAAAAAACGGTTCTAGAAATTTAAAAAGGTTTCATCTTGCACCATTCATTTTGGTAGAGAGTCATAACAGATAAAAAATGGTTCTAGAAATTTAGAACGGTTCTATCTCACACCACACTTTTCGTATGAAGAACTTCCTCCACAAAAATGGTTCTAGAGTAAGTTATTTGAACCTTTTTGATTGGCTCACTTAGTCGTAATATCTGATATAATTTGCTGTTGGATCCCTGATTCCTTCAATACCCATGCTTATCTTTTTCAAATATTGAATTTCGAATTGAATTGTATATTGCGCTAAGTATGCAGAACTCAGAAAGCTTTACTATACGCTTGGATTATGGCACAATGGCACGATGTCACACTAAAATTGTCTTAATCTCATAGGTGTCATATGAAAACTCCTCAAGACTTCTCAGCAGAAAGATTCACAGTGTCTCTCTTTAATTTATTGTTGACAGATAGAGATTCATAGCATTTCATATAGACATAAGGATTAACATAGAAATGAAGAATTAGATAAATAACAAAACGAGCTAAGTATATAAATAAGATGTCAGTCCCAAACATTTCGAGTTACTGACAGATGCAATATATCAAATATAGCAACGCAGGTTGTATTAGATATAAGGGAAGAGATATAAAAGACGTTTAGAGAGGAGTACGAGGGTAAATATGGAATAAGTTGGTAAGCAAAAGAAATAAGAAGGTCAGACATAGAATTAAATGGTTAGATATATGAATAGGGGTTAACCTTATATGCTTAGCCCTTCTTCCTATATCGAACCAATTAAGTCCATCCTTAATCCATTACCTCTATGCTTAGTTCCGTCATTCTGCTCTAAACTACCTGTTTCAAAATATAACCCTTTATTTGTCTCCTTCATCCCTTATTTTTATTGTGAATCTTTTAATACCATTCGTAACCTTTTATTTCTATATCTAAACTTGTATTTTTATAGAGATAGGAGGTTAGATATAGTATTAAGTTGCTAAAGATAGACATAAAAGCTTAAGCATAGATATAAGGCATTAAGGGTAGGATTAACGAGTTAAACATACCGGATAATTCAAAAGTAACCGAACCGTCTTTGAGTGTCTATAACTTTCGATAGAAACGAGATATAGATCTGCAATTTTCACTTTTGAAAAGAGATGAAGAAGGTCTATCAAATCGTATATTACACACTATTCTAATAAGTTTTCCATTCACGGACTTGAAAATCCATGTACTATGCGCAATCGCCAAAGTAAATATTTAACTTTTAGAAATTCATTGGAATCACTAATAGAGATGAGCATGATGGTCCCGGTCCCGGTCCCGGTCCCGGCGGGACCGGAACCGGGACCGGGACCAAATTTTCATTTTTGACCGGGACCAGGACCGGGACCGGCACTAAGGTTTTCCTTTTGATCGGAACCGGGACCGGGACCAAATTTTTATTTTTGACCAGGACCGGGACCGGGGTCAAGTTTTTCTTTTTGACCGGAATCGAGATCCAGACAAAAATTTTTTCATTAGAAATAGTAATTTTTCGGTCGTGTAAAACTTATAAGTTAAACGTCCTATTCTCACTCTCACGATTCATGCGTTTTGAATGTTCTTCTAAAACGCTGCAAAAATACTCCAAAAATTCAGCAACATATTTTGGCATTTGGAATAGCACTTATATTTGATTTAATGTCCAAAAACGCAAACGACAAACAAAGTTTATACAAAAAATCTATACTAATTGAAAAAGAAGTAACGTATCAATCTCAAAATAAATCATCGTCACATTCATCTTGAATACTTTCATTCATTTCATTATTTTCATCATCATTGTCTGTGTCATCAATAACTTCATGTAATCGTTTGTTTGTGGATGACGTTGTTGGTGAAGAACTAGCAGCATTGTTCGTATGACGAAATGTTTTTAAAAACGTTAAATTACTTTTCAAAAACATCAACTTGTCAATTTTTGCAGTGTTCAATCGAGTTCGTTTGTTTGTGATAGCTGCTGCACCCGTTGAAAACAAACGCTCCACGCTGGTATTAGTTGCAGGAATAACAAGAATATCAAGAGCGATGGAACTTAGAATTGGAAACGTTTGTTTTTGTTGAGTCCAAAACTCAAACAAGTCATCCGTTATTGAATCAAATGTAAAACAAGTTTTTAAATATTGCTCAATTTCTGTTTCATCACACGAAGTATTATCCACTGGTGGATCATAATCATAAAAATCAGCAAGTAAGCTTGTCCGATTTCTTTTGGGTGTAACAGAAGTTGTTGTTGGTTGAATATGTGTTTTAGTTGCTTTTGTTTCAAACAATTGTCGTTTTTCAAATTCCTCTTTTAGTGCATCATATGATTCATCTTTTAAATGTGGACAGTTACTAGAATATATATAAGAGCAATTAAACATGAAATTATAATATCACTCTTAAAATGAGATTATGATACATAAAATCTGATTTCGGATTAAGTAATATCGCTTTTGTCAATCATTGTATAATCATCTAGTGACAAATTAAATCAAATTTTCGTTTGGAATAAGCTCCTATTCAATAATATTAATGTAATTAAAACATAGCGATATTATAGATATTTTTCATTTCTATAAACTGAACTTTGTTTCAGTTTTGATACAATTTAGTAAATGGTAGAAGAATTTAATAAATGTCCATATTATTTGCCAATCAACGTCTATTGTAATATATAACGTATTTTTCAAATTACTTACGTGCATCCTTTTAATTTTGGATGTAAGATCATAGCCATCATATGTTCTTTAGAAATCACCCATTGAGATTCCAGTTCAGATGAAAAAAACTTTTTAATCTTTGATATGGCTTCGGAATCATCCGGATCAAATTGAGATAATTTTATCAATTGAACTTTCATTGGAATGACAAGCTGAAGTGTTGGTCGATTTTCAGCACTCAACGTTTCTGTAGCTTCAACTAAAACATTTATAAGTCTACTTATGCACAGAGAAAGATAATTAAGGAAAGATAATTCACTACTAAAACTACACGATAACAATTGTAATACATGTTTTAAAGAGGGATAATACTCACCAAAGGATGCAAAATATTTTGCAAATTGCTTTAATAAATCCAAATCAATTGATATTAAACGAAGTTTTTGATCAGCACTAGTCAACACTTCATTTATTTCTGGATACATACTTAAAAAACCTTGTATCATTTCAAATGCACTGTTCCAGCGCGTTTTAGAAAATAAATTGACAGACCGAGATAACTTTGCTTGTATGTGTGTATGCCTAATATGTGTGATGATTGCTTTTACTTGATTGAATGTTTCTTGAATCAAGTCACATCCAATATTACCTTTTAGTAATGAATGTTCGACAATCTTATTACAGTAATGCGCTGAACACCCAATTCTTTTAACCCCATCTCGAAAAGCTGCCTTCATCTTCGGTTCATTATCTGTTACCACATAAATGTTTTCATTTACTGTTAATCCATATTCAAATAAAGTATCTTCAGTAAATGCACGAATACTTGGACTTTTACTGTTGGGCAAATCATATTCACGGCAAGCAAGTACCATTGATTTTAAACCATATTTTTCAACATAAGAATGAAGCGAAATACCACAATAAGCGACTCCTGTGTGCGGTTCGGTCCAAAAATCTACTGTGATACAATAACGATTGATATTTTTAAGTATCTCTATTAATTGATTTTTTCTGAAGGTGTACATGGTGTCGATTTCTCGACTAACCTGAAGAAAAGATCAGCATTAAGAACTCGAACATTGTAAAAAAAACTTACTGTTGTTCGACTAGGAATGATATTTTCCAATGGAACTGATTTACCTAATGAACGCCCAATCGACATAGCTTCATGAATTACATTATGAAAGCCTTGACCATCAGCAAGAGCGAATGGTCGACCATCGAGAACGCAACACTCAGCCATAGCTTTTTTCAATTTCTGCTTTGCTAAGCGAACAGTACGTGAATTATGTTGCACATCACTTTTGAAGAATGTAGTTATTGATTGACTGGATATTGAAGGAACAGAACTAGATTTGCAGCTAATTGTGTGCTTCCTTATAACATTTGTACCATCATCTGCTCGCCATTTTAGTAAAGTTTGACAAGTATCACAAATGATGTAATTTTGTTTAACATTTTTCACTATCACTCGTCGAAACCCATTCCAATGTTCACTTGTTTTTCTCTTTTTGTTTGTATTATTGTTTTCAAGTGGATTGTAGAAACATACAGATGGATCATTTTTCTTGATCAATTGCAATAACTCATCACCAGAAAACATCTTAATTGTAAATTTTGTATCTCGCTTGAAATATTTTCTCCTAATATTACTGTGTATATTCGTTCTCACAACAGATGCACAACACTTTATATAGGACGATACGAAGAGGGAAAAATTCACAGAATGAAAAATCCCATAGAATAAGAAAATATAAGGAAAAACCATTAATTCAGTCTCATAGATAATGAACAAAAAAGGAAAAATCCATATAACAACATGAAAAAAAAAACATATAAGAAAAAGTCCATTACATGTAATATCTGTGATGGACTTTTCCTTTCCTGTCTTATATATGTCATATATATATTGTATATATATATATCATATATATGAGAGGAAAGGAAAAATTCTTGACACATGACTAACGATAAAAGAAAGGAAAGACACAAGTGCGTTTTGTAAAGAGGAAAAAAATTTTATAACTGCAACTGAAGAAGATGGGAGTCATAACATGAATATAAAGATTTAAAAATCTATTCAAAAAATCGATAGAAATTTTACTGAACTAACAAAAACAAACTTCTCATGACTTTTAATATAAACCAAAAATTTTTAAATCAAGATTAGTAAAACATAATTCAGTAACATTCACATGAATATTTTTTTTTACAGTATTAGCAGTAAAATAAATCTTTATTTTTTTAAACAATGTAAATGTCGAACATACAAGCCCCCAACATAGGCGAAGCAGTAACGAATTAAAATAAAGTAATGGTAATGAGTCTCCGACAAAATGATACTAAAGGTCACAGGGTTCGTAGTATACCAGCAAGATGTCTCAAACTTATTGATACTGCTATAAAGTCATATAAAATTTGCCGCTACCAATGTATTATTATGCAAGAGAAGTGGATTCAAAATATGCTTTACTGGGGACTGAGGCTGGGACCGAGACCAAAAATTTATTTTTACCGGGACCGGGACCGGGACCGGGACCGGGACCAAAACGTTTTTTTTTACCGGGACCGGGACCGGAACCGAGACCAAAATTTTTTTTTACCGGGACCGGGACTGGAACCGGGACCAAAATTTTTTTTTTACCGGGGCCGGGACTGGGACCGGGACCAAAAACTTTTTTTTTACCGGGACCGGGACCGGAACCGGGACCGGAACCGGGACCAAAAACAGCTGGTCCCGCTCATGTCTAATCACTAATGAATGATCTAGAAAACTACTCATAGCCCGTATCTTTAGCTTTAGTCACTCAGAAAATAATGGGAACAGTTTATTCAGAAACTTAAATGAATTTTGTAAAATTCACTTCGATGATTACACGCAATACATTGATTTGTTTGAAATCTTGGTAGAAAAAAATTTCTTAAAACTTGGTAAAAAATTGTGTAACATATAATTTAATGCGCTTTTATCTCCTCTTTTCAATAGTGAAAGGTGTAGACTTTTAACTGATTCCTATCCAAAGTTGTTCGTAATCAAAGGCTGCATGATAACTTTGTGGCTACCCTGTGAATATAAAAGTTTAGATACAGAAATAAGTGTTTGAATAGATAAATAAGGACTTACGCATGGGCATGGCATTTTGAAAGCAGAATTAAGGATTATTTATAGAAGTAAGGGCTAAGTATAGATTTAGGGGGTTAAGTACAAAAATAAGGAGTTAATGATAGATTGAGAGAAGTAAGTATATACATGAGGAGTTAAGAGCAGATTTAGTGAGATAAGTATAGAGGTAAGGGGATAGGTATAGAAATCAGAGGCTTAGGACAGATTTGAAGGGATAAGCATAGAAGTAAGAGGATAGGTGTAAAAATAAAGAGTTAAGAACAGATTAAGGGGAATAAGTATATAAGTGGTTAAGGGTAGTTTTAGGGGAATAAATATAGAAATAAGCGTTTAACAATAGACTTGTGGGAATAAATATAGAAGGGAATAGGCACGGAGATAAGAAGTTAAGAATAGATTTAGGGAGATAGGTATAAAAATAAGGGGTTAATGATAGATTTGGAAGGATAAGCATAGAAGTAATGGAATGGATATAGAAATAAGGATTCAAGAACAGATTAGGGAGATGAGTATAGAAGTAAAGGATTAAGGATAGATTTCGGGGAATAAGTTTCGAAATAAGTGATTAAAAATAGATTTATGGGATAGGTATAGAATAAGGGGATAAGTATAGAAGTAAGCGAATAGTTGTAGAAATAAGGAGTTAAGGATAGATTTAGGGAGATAAGTATAGAAGTAAGGAGTTAAGAACAGTTTTAGGAGAATAAATATAGAAGTAAGGGATTATGGATAGATTTAGGGATATAAGTATAGAAGTAATAGGTTAGATATGGAGTATGAGCAATCGACAAGATATCCCAATGTGCTTTCTTTCTATTGGGTTGGCAAGAAAGTTTTGTCCGTTTTTTTCAAAATTTCATAGAACGTTCGAGAATGTTCTGGAAGTTTCTATATGAAGGATATATAAAGGGAGTGTGAATAGCTATTGAACGATATCACACTTAACGATATGAATGTCGATGGTGAAGCGGGAACGAATATCTCTCAAAGAGAGATTCGATTGCTTTTACTTCATGAATTCCTTCTGGGTCATAAAACAACGGAAGCAACAAACAACATATGCCACACAATGGGTCAGGATATTATCTCCACACGTACGGCACGGCGTTGGTTCAACCGGTTCACCAATGAAAATTTTGAATTGGATGATTCATCTCGTTCGGGACGACCAAACGAAGTAGATTTAGATCGATTAAAGCAACTCATTGAAAATGATCCTCGATTGACGACACGTTGTTTAGCGGAGCAACTCGGATGCTCTCATACCACGGTGGAAACACATCTGAACGAATTAGGAAAGACGCGGAAATATGGGGTTTGGATACCTCATGAATTATCGGCCCATCAGCTTCAATACCGACTTGATGTTTGTATAGATTTACTGACATCCCATCATAATGACGAATGGCTTCGCAATCTCATTACTGGTGATGAAAAGTGGGTGCTTTACTTTAATTATACACGCAAGCGCCAATGGCTTAGCGTTGGTCAAACCGGGACAGCAACACCGAAAGACGATCTCCATCCGAAGAAAGTTATGTTGAGTGTCTGGTGGGGTGTTAAAGGAATTATCTATTGGGAACTGCTACCGGATGGATGTACCGTCACCGCCGATCTCTACTGTCAGCAATTGGATCGTGTTGCACAAAAACTCAAGGGCAAGCAAGATCGGATTTACTTTTTACATGATAACGCAAGACTCCACGTTGCAAAGTCGACCCGCGAAAAATTATTGAAGTTAGGATGGGTTACCATTCTCCATCCACCTTACTCTCCAGACTTGGTTCCTACTGACTATCACTTGTTCCGATCTCTCTCCAATCATCTGCGTGAGAAAAAGTTCGACGACGAAAGTACCCTCAAAACAGACTTGGCTGACTTTTTTAGCCAAAAGTCTGTGGACTTTTACGAACGTGGAATCTTTTCACTACCAGAGCGTTGGCGGCAGGTCGTAGATAGCGACGGAGCATATATCATTGAAAACTAGTTTCATGTTTGAAAGAAAAAAAATAAAATAAAAATTTAAAGAAAACGGACAAAACTTTCTTGCCAACCCAATATTATCAGCTGATAACCTAACCGTATTCGGGCCAAATTATCGCATTCATCGCTAAATTACTAAATTTAAAATATTAGCTGTTGATGAGTGTC
>JAJEKB010017066.1:4185-18119 GCA_022393335.1 Macrotrachela quadricornifera | reverse complement strand
ATAAAGATATTGTAGAAGAAATATTCTTTGGTTCTGAAGATGAACCTAATGCATGTTTTGTCTTCTTACCTGATTGTAGACATATAAGTATGTTTTGATTTATCTATTTCTATAGTAAAATGTTTCTTATACATTTTAAATTAGTTGAAGTAACTGCAATGGATAAATACATAAAAGATTTTGTAAATAATTCTAATAATAAAACAGAAGTTCGTTTTCCTGAATGTCCACGTTGTCGACAAAAGATTCATCGTTGTACACGATATATGTCAATTATAAATCAAGTACATTATTCAATATCTCAAGTTAAAAAGAAAATTTTGGGTAATAATTCTAAAAAAGAAATAAATAATCGGCGAGAACAATTAATAATAGATTATAATGAAATGAAAACAAAATTAAAAGAAATTTATTTTGATAGATTTATGAGGGATTATTTTTTTATTTTATATAATAAGAATGATTTATTTTCTGATACGTTAAATTTAATAGCAAATATTATTGGATTTATTAAAGAAATTGATCAAATTATAATTGATGGACGTGAAAAATTACAAAAAAATATATTTGAAGAATTTGTTAATTTTCCATTACAACATATTGTTAAATATTTATTTACACAAAAATATAATAGAAATTTTGCTGAACAACAATTAAACGATATTCAATCTGAATTCGAACGTATTCGTCGAGTTATTTA
This sequence comes from Macrotrachela quadricornifera, assembly GCA_022393335.1. Classification (NCBI taxonomy): domain Eukaryota; kingdom Metazoa; phylum Rotifera; class Eurotatoria; order Philodinida; family Philodinidae; genus Macrotrachela; species Macrotrachela quadricornifera. The sequence continues at coordinate 17,419 of JAJEKB010017066.1, read as the reverse complement.
TATTGAAACTCTTATTTTTTCATTAAAACAACCTTTAAAAGAAAATGATCAAGAAGGTATTGATTCTATGCAATATTTAACAAAAAAATTCGGTCCATTTACTGATCAAGATCGACAAAAATTTGATGATTTAGTTAAAAAATTTCAACATTTAAATAATTTACCTGGTTTAGGAATAACTGAACATGAACGAAAAGCTATTATTAATGCACTCAATTTGTCAAAAGGTCGTTGGTTTCTTTGCCCAAATAATCATCCTTATCTCATTACTGAAGTAGGAATTTTCTATAATAAAACTGTTTTTTTTACATTTGGTTTAGTGTGGTGGTGCTAATCAAGAAATCTCATGTCCTGAATGTGGAGAACAAATTGGTGGAAAAAATCATCAAGTATTAGCAACAAATCGTCATTTTGGTTTAATGGATGATTCAGAACATGCGGCTTGGTCGAACGAAGCAAATTTAAATCATCGTATTCACTATTTTAATTGATTGTCAAATTTAGTATTTTTTTTCTATGTTTTTTTTGTTTTAATTATCTTCTAAATAAACAAGATTATGACTTATCTAAACAGAAAAATTTCATTTAGAAAAACAAATCATTTTTATTTGTCATATGGAAAAGGAGGAGAGAAGTTTTGTCCATAAAACGATTTTAACTGATAATGACATCGAAAAACATTTTCACATTGAAATTCGTGCTTCGCTCTGCAAGACTATACCACCATCAATCTATACCTTCGATAACCTTACGTAGAGTTTTCTTATAGAACATTACAAGTTTTAAATATTTATTAATCTAGGTGACACCATTTTTCGATTGGGGTGAATACACAAACATACTGACAAACTTTAGAAACAAGCATATCTGTAAAACTACAAATTCATTTCATGCTATATGAACCCTACTTTAATTCGAGAAACAAACCGTTATTTTCTTAGAAAAATTCTTCTATAGTTAAAATCCCCTTTCAAAAGTTTTACAAAAACTAATGTTATCGATCGATTTCTTGATCTAGACAATCTTTCATCAAACTTTATAAAAAATCGTTTCTTCAAAAATCATTGATAGATAAATAGTCGACAAATATGACATTATAAGCAGCTCAGTTTGAACGAATCTCCCCCGTTTCATGATTTCTAAAACTAAAACTATCAATCTTAAATGCGAAAAATATCAAGTACCTACGATTTTCTCATCATAGATAATATTTTATGACTTTTTGGATGGATTGATAGAGTACGAACATGAGCCGCCTGGACTTTAGTTCAACCGCAGTTCATCACGAAAAATTAGAACAAAACATAACGTTTCCATTGATTTCAACTGGGTTGTTTTAGGCTGACCTTGTACCCTAAGCAAACACACACAGAGTTATGTTTTTCATATCATTCCTCCTCTCAGCCAGGAAAACATGTATAAAACATTTTGCTCCAACTTTTCATTTAGAATTTCCGTAGCATTTATTCATTATGATCTCCTGATACAAGAAAAAACGAATTACTAATTGTATGGTAATGCATTATTGAACACAAACTTGACTTCAGATGCGAATTCTTTACCCTCCATTACCCTTCATATAGTTTTCAACTAGGATATTACAAGTTTTTAATATTAATCTAGCTGACAACCTTTTTTCAGATTGGCTAGGATGTAGAAAGATACAAACAAACTTTAGAAGGAAGCATACCTGTAAAACTACAAAGTTATTTTATGTTACATGATCTCTTTTCTAATCCACGAAAGTAATCGCTTTTTCGTAAAAATGCCTTCCTTTAGTAAAAAAATTATATAAAAAAATTCAAAAATTAGTGCTCCCATTCGATTCACCGACCCCGAAAACCTTTACTGAAATGATAAGATTCGGTTTTTTCAAAGTTAAGATTTCATGTTGCTGTTTTCTCTAAGAACACGTTGTTTTTTAACCTGACACAAACAAACACACAAATGCATTTCATTTTTTTCCGTATCACCTTCCCTTTTTTGGACGCAAAGCTTTTTTATTGATATTAAGTATGGCAATAGATACAGAAAACTAAAACAAAGAGAAGCAACGGAAATTATTGCCATTAAAAGCTGGAAATGAAAGAAAGAGACACATGACGACAGTCTTTTGTCCCGGTTTTGCTTTTGTGATGTTGTACATGATTAAGGTGGATCGTGGTGTTGTGGTTGAATTTGTTGTTTGTGCATCTTAGAAAAACAGTGTAATGAAGAAGCTTCACTGCATATTGTGTATGTAGTGAAGTGAGAGGAATAAGTAAGAGATACATAGTTTGATTCGAATAATGTAATAGATTGCCTGCACTTCATATTGCATATGTAGTGAGGATAGAAGAACAAACGATTTCATATATATAGAAGTTATAATGTTACAGATTGACTTCGTTTCATATTGTATATGAAGTGAAGACAGAAGTAAAAGAAATACGTTAATTGTTTTACATGAATAACGAGAAAGATTTGCTTCATTTCATATTGAATATGAAATGGAGCTACAGAAAGTATAATATGTGAATAGATTAGATAAATAATATAAATGAATGACGTAACTTCATATTGAATATAAAGTTAGGACGAAAGAAATGGCTGAATAAGTTTACACTAACGAGCAGTAGTGTTGGTCAGTGTTGTATTGGATATGATGTTGGTTGACATAATTGCTGGTTCATGATAGACGAATCATATATATAATATTTTGTACAGATTCTATTGACCCAACAATAGTCTTCTTTCACGATGTTGCTATTATATAGATAAAGGTAGGTGGTGCTTGTTTTTAAATTTTTTCTAGTATATCCCGTAAATGATTCTTCAGCGTATTGTCGTTGTTAACGATCGCTGCTTGAATTGCCTTTTTCATTAGTGATGTTGCATAATCTTTAATTTTAGGCACATTACTGATGTTGTGAATGTAGTCTACTGATGTATATATGGGTAGACCGAGTGCAGCTCGAAGTGCTTTGTTTTGCATGATCTGCAATCGGTTCCATATTTTTTGATCAGCAGTCAATAATACAGGATAACCATATATAATTACTGTGCGAACAATTGATTTGAAGATGTTTATCATCGTCTTCATATTGGGTTCGTATGCTGTTCTCGACAAATATCTAAGAAGACTGATCCGAGGACCAATCTTACTTTCGATATGGTCGAGATGTCTTCGCCATTTTAGTTGTTTATCCATAATTACACCCAAGTATCTTGTGTGATCCAGTGGTTTAATGATTGTGTTGCTAACTGTTATCTCCACTGGATGCTTGTACTTCTTCCTTGGATGTAAGCTGAAATGGACCAGCTCTGTTTTTTTTGGTTGAAGTTGGAGCTTCCATGACTGGCACCAACTTTCAAATACATCTATGGATTGTTGCAATCTGGAAGATAGAGTAGTCATGGAACTTCCAGATGTCCATGGAGCAGTATCGTCGGCGAATAACCCGTGTTCGGTATGGGTCGGTAGTCCATTCATCGAATCTGCCGTGTATATGATGTATAATAGTGGTGATAACGGAGATCCTTGTGGAGTACCGCTCATGAGATTGAATGGACGTGATAATACATTTTCAATTTCAATTGCCGCAGTTCTATTATGTAAGAATGAGATCAGATATTGGACAATGTAACGAGGAAGCCGTAGATCATTAAGTTTATAAATTAGACCATCATGCCATACCGAGTCAAAAGCCGCTTTAATATCGAAAAGTACGACAGCTGAGTGGAGCCTTCGACGATCACGCCTAAGGTGACCATCGGCATATCGTTCTAATCTTACAATATTGTAGGTTGTGCTTTTGCCTGGTCTGAAGCCTGCCTGATGTTGTGGTAAGATATTTCGTTGATTAAGTTCAATCATTAGACGTTGCTTGATTATTTTCTCCAGTAGTTTGCCGAGGCAACTACGGAGACTAATCGGCCGATAAATTGACGGATGTTGCTTGTCTTTTTTCGGCTTTAATAGAAGAATAATATTTGCCTGTTTCCACCGTTCTGGAATATAACCCTTCTTCAGAGTCAGATTGTACAGATTGGTTAGATGCTGGACAAGTAATTCTGAATAGTTCTTAAGACACCTGTTGTGAATATTGTCTGGACTAGTGGAGCTGTTTCGAAGCTGCTTAAGATGGGATTTAAATTCTTTAGCAGTGATTGGCTTCCATCTGGTTTTGTTCGAATTGGCTATATATCCATTTTTGATGATGCTTGCTTGACGAGTTACTTGATCATGAAATGGCAATGTATCAGTAGATTGAAAGTAGACTTCATTTTGGAAATAATCTGCAAATAGGTCTGCCTTCTCTCTATCTGATGTTGCTGTGATGTTGTTGTATTTCATGACGTTTGCATAGGTTTGCTTGATCCGTTTGTTGTAGAACTTGCGCACCGTTCGCCAAACAGCATCTGAATACATTTTCTTCTGACATAATGAAGACATTAACTCGTTAAAGTTGTGTCTTCTATCATTTCTAAGTGAGTTTGTCAATAAGATTTTGGAGTTATAATAGTGATGTTTGTCCATATGATCTCCAGTCTTCTTCCATCTTCTGTATGCTTGATGTTTTAATTTTATCAAGTTTTTCGATGCCTCACTTGGTGAATATGATGTATTCTTTTGTTTAACTGGTGGAATGACTTCTTTCGTTGCTACCAATATGGAGTTGGTAATAAACGACGTATATTCTTCTATATCTAATGATGAATCTAATCGACGATTACTGTCTCACAGTATCAGTTGTTGGTCTAATTTACTTCTAAATTATGGCCATTTTGCTGCTTTAAACTTGAATGGTAATCTTGGAGACGGTGGTCTGGGTTCCGCTCCATCCGAGATGTCGAAAGTTAATGATTTGTGTCCGCATGATGTACCGATTGGCGGGTGTGTTTCAATATTTGATATGAACGATAGAAGTGGCTGACTGCCTAAGATCCAGTCAAGTTTGACTTCATAATCGTTTTTCTCAAATGTTGGAATATCATCATCGACACCTTCAATAAAACCTTCTTTAAACAGTTCTTGCAGCTGTCTTCCTCGTACATTGGACCTTACTGATCCCATTTGATGTAATGTTGCATTAAGGTCACCTACGATAATGCAGTTGTTGTTGATGACGTATACACTGTAAAAAAAAAGGAACTTTACCGAACCGAAAAAGATATCGGCTGGTCGGTACATCGACCGATCCTTTTTTGGTTTCATGAAAAGAAAGTTTCGTACCGAACTTTTGTTTGAGGAATGATAAAAAAGGTTTCGTACACAAAGTTCAGTACGAAACTTCTATCAGAAAAGGTCGAAAAGGTTTCGTATCAAAGGCTCAGTACCAAACTTTTTCAAAAAATCGAAACAGGATTTCGTAGAAATTGTTTCATGCTGAACATTTTACTCCAGATTCAAAAGAGGTTTCATATTAAACATTGCACATCAACTTAAAAAGAAGTGTCGTACGTGCTTACTCGCACTGAACTTTTTATCACCTACCCAATAGCTGATAATGGGAGCAGCGTTAGAAGTATTGAGTCAGTTTAGTTTCCACTTTGCATTCGTGAGTTGATCTTATTTAGAAATGAAAAGCTACATAGAATTCTCACACAAATTCTATATAGCTTTTCATATCTAAATAAGATCAACTCACGAATGCAAAGTGGAAACTAAACTGACTCAATACCTATGAAGCTGTTTCCATCATTAGTGAAAAATAAAACTTAATCGCCAAATAGTGTCTCGAATTAATCTACAATAAAGAGCAAATCAATTAATTTTTATATAATAAGATAAACTTGCCCATACAACTCATATGTGCGTCGATCTAAACAGAGAAAAGAAACATGTTTATTTTCATTAGTGAAACTTACCCATAATTTCATACAAAGATGCTTTTGAAATGAAACACGAATTAATTTGGATTAGATGATAAATGTATCCACGAGTCCCATATTGAAGTCACTCTGTAACAAAAAAGAAGTTCATTTATTTTAATACAACAAACTTACCAAGTATTTGTAGAATTTCGGAAAATATCAGGTTCAGCAGTGTTGTTATCGAACCTAAAACTATATACAATTAATTAATTAATTAATTAATTAGGATACTTGTTTATCAAAAAAGTTCTTACTTAATTATGTGCATTCGGATGTGCAGGATATTTTACACACTATGACAAGACATTCGCACAAATACTTAATCTTAGAACATCTTCTATATGATGATAATTTTTCTTGAATTCATTCATATATATATACAACCAACACTGGCAAAACAAAACGGTGAATGAGCAGTGGACGAAAAGGTTCCGTAAGTTTTCAATAGATTCTTCAGGGTACTTCAAACGTCTTCTGCATGATAATAACTTTCTGTGAACTCATTCGTGTATATATATATGTAGGCTGTGCCATCAGAACAAAACGGTAAATGAGTAGTGAACAAAAAGGTTCCGTAAGTTTTTAACGCACATTTAGGGGTACTATAGGTAATTTTTTGAGGGCTATCTCAACGTGCCACTAGTAACTTTTTAAGGACCATCTTAGGGTACTATGAGTAACTTTATGAGGACTATCTAAACGTGTCATTAGTAACTTTTTAAGGGCTATCTTGAGGTACTATAAGTAAATTCCTGAAGGCTATGTTAGGGCACTATAGGCCACTTTTTAAGGGCTATCTTGGGGTACTTTAGGTAACTTTTTGAGCGCTATCACAGCGTACCATTGGTAACTTTCTGAAGGCTATCTCGGACTACTATTAGTGACTCTTCGGCGACTATCTTGGAATACTATTAGTAACGTTTTTGACGGCTATCCCAGGATTAATACGAGCAACTTTTTGAGACCTATAGATAGTACGTCTCGTAAATACTTAAGACTGTTTCGTTGCGGAATCAATAATTTTTAAAATGTATGTTTATATTTTATCTCTGCCTTCATACAAGTTATCTTGACATAGTTTATACTAGGCTAATTTCAGTGAGCAGATTCTTAAAAAAATTCGTGTTTTATCGAACTTTAAAGATTTGGTATTGTTTTATGAGAAGATTTTAAGTGTTGTGGCATGACAATTGTTTGGCAATTTTCATACAGGACCTTTCTAAGTGCCAAAAAATTGAAGAGAGTTTTGAAGTTTTACTATGAAACTGTTTGGAAGTTCCATGCACTGTGTACTGGAATTTTGGTAATTTTGTATCTTTTGCTCAAAATCGTTGACCGTCTCATAAGACAACTAGAAGCCCCGTATATCTTACACGAATTAATCGAAAGCTTCGTAAAATATTATAAGGTTTAACATAAATTAAGTGGAATTGTTCATAGTTTCGTAGATGATATAATGATTCAGTACATCCTTTACGAAGTCATGAACAACGCCGCAAGTGTTGCAAAGGTTCCGCTCATATTTTACGAAACCTTTGATAGTTTCAAAGGCCATATAATAGTTTGGTATATTTTATACGAAGCCATTAACACCTGCACCAATTTTCTGATGGTTCAGTACACATGTTACGAAACCGTCAACAGTTTCGTAGGGTATCTAAAGGTTGCGTATAAGTTCTACGAAATCGTTCATAGTCTTGTAAATGTTTTAATAGTTCCGCACATAATGTACAGAACTAGGCAATGTTTTTATAAATAATAAACCAAACCATTACATCATTGATGAAACTATGAACAGTTTGGTGCAATATATGCTAAATCTTTTGATGCTTTACGAAACTTTCGATAGATTCGTACACGGTATACGGAACGTTTGATTGTTTCACGAAACTATCAGTGGCTTCGTAAAACATGAAAAAGTTCATCGTACATTGTACGAAACTGTTCATAGTTTTCTAATTGATGTATTGGTTCGGTATATCTTTTACGAAACCATGACTAGTTTCGTACAACGTATCCAGAACTATCATAGCATTTACGAAACTATGACTGGTTTCGTAGAATATATACGAAACGTTTAAACACTATGCGAAACCGTCAATAGCTTTGTACAAATGATACGAAACTATCGAAAGTTCAGTACGTGGTGCATGGAACTTCTAGAGGGTTTCGCAAACAAACTTAGGAACCTTCTGCAATTATCGGAACTTAAAATGGTTCTTTATAATAATTACGAAACGATTTGTATGCCGCGAAACTTAAAATCGTTTCGTAAAACTGTACCAAACGCTTAAAGTTCGGTAGAGCTCCTATTTTTTTTACAGTGTATATATTGAGAGATGAACTCTGCTTGTAAGAATAAGAAGCTAATACATACAGAGAAAAATAGGTATGAAACTAAATCAAAACCTAGATTAGTAAAGGAGCCGTGCCCACGAAAATAAGAAATTAATGGATGGGAAATGACGAAAAGACGCAAATGAAAATATACAGTGAAATATGTCGAAGCATTTTCACAAAACTTGAGAAATTCTGATTTGTCAAGCAAAGTCGACTGATAAATGACAACAGAAAATTTTGACGTTCGACTGATAGCATTTAAAACCGCTATATAAAACTATTTAACATTGATTTCATGAACAATATTAGATAAAGCAAAAAGCTTCCCACATACTTCAGTTTAATCTTATTTAGAAAAACTGTTTGAAGAATATTAAAAGTTGGTCTTGCTTTATTATTTCTTGATGTATCAGCAATAGTTTGTCAATCACATTTGTAACACTACCGGATAGAGGATGAAAATTTATTGAAAAATGATAAATTATTTTTAAAGAACAGATATAGCAATATATCCTATCATAGAAAAGTAAAACTTTCCAATGAAAACTTGGAATAATCAATCGCTAAAGGTAGATTAATAAGTCCTTTTACTGTAATTATACAATCGTCGCCCATTATGCGTAGTGTAAGAAACCCTTTTTCATAACGGTAGACTAATCTGCCCTTTTGCGTAGAACAGTAAACCCTTGTTTCTATAATAGTAGAATAATCTACTCTTAGACGTAAAATGATAGACCCTTATACCGTAATCGTACACTTATATACCGTGATGCGTAGCATGAGAAACTCATTTTTCATAACTATACAATACTCTACCCTTCTGTGCAGAATAATAAAATTTTATTTTGATAACAGTAGAATGATCTACCCTTAGACGTGGAATAATGAACTCTTATACCGTAATCGTACAATTATCAATCCTTATGCGTAGTATAAAAAACTCTTTTTTGATAATGGAAGAATACTCTACCCTTATGCGTAGAATAATAAACCCTTCTTCTGTGATCGTAGAATAATTCACTCTTAGATGAAGAATAATGAATCCAATTCTTGAAGTCGTTGAATGATATACCCTTTTGTTGCAATCGTATAATAATGTACTCTTATGTGTAGAATGGTGAACCTTTTTGTGCGCCCCAAAGAGTGGTCTACCTTTATTCGTGTAACAGCATACCCTTCTACTGAAAAAGTAGAATGATGTACCCTTGTCGGCAGAATAATAAATCCTTTTGATTAAAATATTGAGTAATAAACCCTCAAATATGCATCATATACCCTTATTGCTACAAACCCTTCGTCTCATAAACCCTTAAAAGGTATTTGACATCGGCATAAACCTTTCAAGGGTTTATGAAACCGTTTTTTCCGTGCAAGGGTTCATTATTCTACGGATTTTTTTTCAGTGTAGCATGGGCTAATATTCTTCGAAAAGTTTCGTTGAAATTGGCAGAAAAATAACAAAGTTGATTCCCGAGGGACCTCTTAAGAAGCATAAACAATGAAAAAAATATATAGCAATTTCTGAAAAATATCTCATACAAACTATTATATAATAAAGCACTAGATCAACGGTTTCCAACAAACTTTCTAGGATACGGCCGTTGAACCGTTTTTTTTCAACTTTGCTATCCAGAACTGGAGTCGGATCCACAATTCCGGTTTGGATCCCGGATAGTACCTGGAACCGCAGGACTCCACCGTGTCGCGTGTTTTTCTCCGGCTTTGAGTTACAAACCTGAGCTTGGAAAATTTCTGTTCAATGTTGCATCAGCTCAATAAATGTTACCAGCATTACTACGTATATCAAGCTATAACATTTTATTCGTCAGAAGTCCTTGTTCATTAACGATAGTCTTGATTAGTCGAAGAACTAGCGAATGCATCTTGTCTTTTCAATGCAATAGATAATTCGAATTAACTCTTACGCTAGTTTTAGAAGCATTAAAATTGACTGGCTTTATTTGACCCGAGCTGAACGAATACAAAGAACTGATCGGCTCGGCCGGATCGCGTTATTGCAAATGTCTTGATTTTTAAGCGTGTAAACTACAGGAACTTTTTGAATAAAACACTTATTTAAGTTATAAAAAGTTAGTTTCAACCGCGATGGCCATAATTCTCACCATTGTATTTTTGCACCATGTTTTTTGCCGATATGAAAAAAACTGAATGAACGCTCTGACTGTAGCAAATTCGTTAGAAAAATTTTCCATGGAAAGTTATTCGATATATTTCCTAAGCTCTCTTTAACATCACGTTAGTTTCTCAAACTAAGATCATATAACTGTTTGTTATTGTAGTTTATCACAACTTTATTGCTACTTGTTTACTATATGTAGCATATATTCCGCATAAATATAACAGCCGACAAAGCCAATATAACATGAGGAACAGATCACGTATGCAGTTAATTAATTATGTAGGTCTTTGAGGACAAGTTAGCTAATATAGAGATTTACGTGGGGCATTACAAAAGTTTTGCAGCTCGGCTCTTCTAGAGGTCGTAATTTTTGAGGACATCTATTCTATTTTAATGACTAAACATATTTAGGATTATGTGCAGAATTCCAGACTTCCACGAATTACCCACCGTTGTATTTTTTCATTTCTTTTGAATCATTCTCACATAATTTTCGATATGAGTTTTCAACTCTTACGTGAACAATTTCGCACTATGATTTTATATGAGTGGAAAATTGGTTTAACATGCAACGAAAGCCATCCCCGTTTGGTGCAAGCATGAAAGGACCAAGCACCTTATCACACCATAGTCCTCCGTTGATTTCTTGAATTGCAGCGGAATGACTTTAGTGTTGAAGGTGCTGCCCATCCAAGTCGTCCTCGAACATCTGCCAACGAACAAACAATTGATGTTGTACGAACGATAATTGAAAATGATCCTCATTCAACATACCAACAAATAGAGGACATCTTGGATATTAGTGTCACATCAACCAATTCAATTATTCATGATTATTTAAAGTTATGCAAAGTGTATGCTCGGTGGGTACCACATCAGTTAACTAATGACCAAAATCAGTGGCTCATTCAATTTTGCCATCATTCACTGAAGAGATTTGAAGAAGGTCAATTCCGTCCTGTTTTTGACATTATAACTGGTGATGAATCTTGGTTCTACCATTATGATCCAGAAACAAAAGAACAGTCAAAAGTTTGAGTGTCAAAAACTGATCCACGACTAACCAAGGTTCGTCGAAGCAAAAGTTCAGGCAAAATAATGGTGGCTATTTTCTTTATGAAACCTGGTTTGATAAAATCTATACCATTAGAAACTGATGCAACGCTAAATGCAAGCTACTATGTTAACATCTGTCTCCCACAAGTCTTTTAAGCTGTATCAGAACAAAGACAAATCCGTGGTCTTCGATGTCACATTTTTTATTACGATAATGCAAGATCACATCGAGCTTGGATCACCAACGAATCTTTAAGCAAAAATCATGTAGAATCATATCCAAATCCTCCATATTTTTCAGGCCTAAGTCCCTGCCACTTCTTCTTATTCCCAAAACTCAAAAATCGAATACGTGAAATTTAGTTCGGCGACGGCAAAGCAATATTAGCAGCTTTAGAACAAGCACCTGACAGTCTCACGAAAAAGACTTCCAAAACTGCTTCGAAGACTGGTTTATTCGAACGCACAAGTGCATTGATGCTGAAGGACAGTACTTTCAAAAAATATATTAGAACCAGTCTCTGAATATTCCTCGTAAGAGCTGGTTGCAAAACTTTTGTAATGCCCCGTGTCATGACGAACTTGTAGTTGTATGAAATTTTCAGTGCAGTGACAGATAGCAAAATGGAAACATTTCATAAAAATAAATGGTAAAAAAGCATTGATAAGGGAACTATGGTATATTATTATAGTGTTTAGGCAATAGAGATGACTACATAAGTGTGTAACTCGACAGTTATAGGCTTGGAAAAATAAATAATGATTCAGATTGATCTACTGACTGGCTCGGTCCATTTTGACTGTTTAGAGCGATATTGGCAAGGAAAAAGCCTACTAATGAAACTCCCATAGAATGAAAGAGGGAGGATTTCAATTTATTATCATCTGAACTATAAACTCTACTTGTTGTTATTGATTCTGAAGTTCATTTTGTGTTCGTGTCAGTAGCCTCCATGGCTGTTTATGTTATTGATTCTGAAATGAATAATGCGTCACTGTCAGTATTCTCCATGACTGTTGTTGTTATTGCTTCTGAAGTTGATAATGCGTCACTGTCAGTATTCTCCATGACTGTTGTTGTTATTGCTTCTGAAGTTGATAATGCGTCATTGTCAGTAGTCTCCATGGGTGTTGTTGTTACTAATACTGTAACTAAATAAAAAGAATAGTGCCTTACCAAATAAAAACTTTTCAACGAAAACAATGATAATGCCTCAATTCCAAATTCATTCTTCGATATAATCATTTTCATTTATTCATTAAACGAGTAGACATAAGACAAAAAAGCATTCCATGAACGGTGATATTTAGGCCTAGGCGTAATTAAACAAATCGATCGAAAACTGAAAACCAACAAGCATTTTAAAATAAAGTTAGCATGTTTAGAGGTATTCGAGATCGAACTTGGACCCGAATGTTCGCTGTTTAATCTTAAACTCGCAATCAGAGCTCACAGTCCGTGTATACCTACCTACACGTGTCATGAAAAGCCGTAATTATTATAATTAGTATAAACCAATTACTCCAATTTTATTAATTTCAGACCTTATGAAGCGAAGCTACTTACTCGTAGTTGAAGTACGTCTTGTTGTAGTAGCTGTTGCTGTTACTGTTGTTCTTGCTCTCGTAATTGATGCTCTTGTTGCTGTAACTGTCGTAGCTGGTGCTCTTGTTATTGTAACTGTGGTAATCGGCGCCCTTGTCGTTGAAGCTGTCGTAGGCGGTGCCCTTGTTATTGTAACAGTAGTAGCTGATGCCCTAGTTGTTCTAACTGTGGTAACTGGTACTCTTGCTATTGAAACTGTCGTAGGTAATGCCCTTGTTGTTATAACTGTGGTAATT
>JAJEKB010017059.1:267-12573 GCA_022393335.1 Macrotrachela quadricornifera | reverse complement strand
GTGCAGCGGTAGCATCATTGTATGTGTGTCAACGATGATGTCAATGCCAAAGTTTTTCAGCGACCTGTCTCAATACCGGAGGTGCAGCGGTAATATGATCGCATTTTGGTTAGCATTGATGTGCGTGACAGAGTTTTCGAGATTTGGGCCGGCTTTGCTGCAGGTGGAGGTCTAGCAGCATTGTCGTCAGTGAATATTGATACGCTTGTTAGAGTTTTTTTAGATTTACTTGCACTAGGGCAGATGGAGCGGCAACATTATCGCGTATGTATTAATAATGACGTGCATGCTATAGTTTGTTGAGGTTCCATCTCCCTGGCGTCGGTGCACCGGTAATATCATTTTGGGTGTGAGGCATTTTGTGGTGGATGGATGTGGTTGTAGTTGGAACGTGCATGTTTAACACATCGGGCAAGATGGGGCCCACCGTGGGCCCCACCATATTTTAGCAAGGAACGGCATAGAAGAACGCTTTTTCCTCTTTTATTCTTATGCGAGAGGTTATAAATATTGGACGATCTCGTTCCCCTTCGCTATTTCTAAAACCATTTATTACATAGTATAATGCTTCTCGTTAAAACAATCAAGACAAAAAAATTTGTTTCAATCAGGACAGAAACTTTTTATTTTCTTTGTTGTCGAATGACACGCTTCTCTTGATTGTTGTTCCCTGTTTTTCTCGTAGCAACCGACACAACGTCTTCGGACATCGTGATCAGATCCTTTCTTTTCTTCGAGCTTGTGATCACCAAGTTTGCGCTTGGAATGACTTGCCAATTGTTGTCTTGGACCAGGTTTTAGCTTCTCGATGGGCATACCAAAGAGTAAAGATCGCACCAGACTTTCACGGAACTGTATGATCTGTATGTTGCTTGATGCATAAATTTCTTTGTAAATCAAATAACTGTTAACTACTGCAGTTCCAAATATCAACTCGAATACTACCTTTCTATACCATTTTACTGACCGTCTTAGACATGTATGGTATGTTGATAGTTGATCTGATAAGTCAGTACCTTGTCTGCCTTCATTGTAATCGAGAACAACCTGCGGCTTCACAATGCGTTCATTCAGTTTATTGATGTTTCCAGTATTCACCACAGTTGCTGAATGGGATGATTTAGTAGATATCATCAGAACGTCCCTTTTATCTTTCCACTTAATCAGTTTTATACCAATCTCGTTCTGCTGCGCATAAACTTCACCACGCTTGAGCTTCTTCTGAACAACATCATGCCCTGATCCAGCACGATTACTCCTCATTGTTCTGATAAGATACGTTTCCTTTTCCAACAAACGTTTTGCTAAAGAAATACTAGTAAAGAAGTTGTCAGCCACCACAGTTCGATAACATCCCGAAAGACCATTCAATAGATTTATCACGACTGATTCAACATGTCCAAGACCTACCACAGGATCTTGTTGACCAGTATAGATCATGTAGCTCCAGGTGTATCCATTGACAGCTGCTAGCTTGTATATCTTCACGCCGTATTTATGTGCTTTTACAGGGATGTATGGTTTGAACGAAAGTCTACCTCGCCATGGTACCATACTTTCATCGATACTAACAACTGAGCCAGGCATATAGACTGATGTAAACCTCTCTTTGAGCAAATCTAAGAGCGGCCTCACCTTGAATAGCTTGTCTTGGTCCGAATTCGTGTTATTGTTGTTCGTGAAATGTCAAAACTTCAGGAGTAATTCAAACCTTTCCCTCGACATGGAATTTCTTATGATATCTAATCGGTACAATTGACTACTGCTCCAATAGTATTTCAGTTTGGGCATTTGTACCAATCTCATCTCAATAATGATACCAAAGAACTTCCACATCTCTTGATGGTTGGTTGATTTCCATTGACGAAATTTCGATCGTCTGCTAATCTCATGAGTTTGTAAATATTGCTCCGCATAGCGATTAGTTTCACGAACCATAAGATCTATAATTTCGTCCGTAATGAAATGGCGATAGCAATCGATAGGATTGATTGTGTTGTCTTCTAAAGCAGAAACTACTTCTTCGACGAGTCCATAGTCTTCCACGAATTCTGCATCAGGTTCCGGTTCTATTTCGTACCAACCGCTTGAATTCACCTCGTCAACAGCCTTTTCTTCATCGGAACTTTCAGATTCCAGATGCATTCCATCAAAATCATCATCTAAAGAACTCACTTCACTGAGTGAGCTGGTGCTTTCTTCTAAATCGGTTCCTTCGAACGACATCTTTACGGTTCTCTAAATTCATTCGTCTTTATATAGTCAAACGAAAAGTAGATAAGAAGAACGGAGAAAAGTCTGGAATTTTCCTCCTTCTTCTCACATGTGTCATGTATAACATGGAAAGAACGAAAAACTGACTCAGGTAATTTTAGTTCTTTGCTAAAAATGAACCATTATGCGGTAATACAAGAGAGAGAGGGATCAATAATCAGTAGGAGATGACGAATGGATCATCAGATGCATTTATTCGAAGTGAATTATTCATGAAAATGACATCCTGTAGAAATTTCACGAGAAAATCGAATCGTACCCAATGTGTTAATGTGTGAAGTAGGATCACTGCATTGGTGTGAGTTTTGTTTTTATTGAATTAATGTTTTCAATAGTGTCAGTGTTGAATGTGTAATTAGATTGTTCAAGTATTACTTTATGGTTATGAAACATTCGAGTATTTTGCTTTGGAAGTATTCAATATTCAAGTATTGAAGTATTCAGGTAATGTCGTTCCATTGGGTTGAATCAGCAGCATGATTTGATCGTCTGAGGTCTTGATGGGCCCTGTTCCAGTAGTTTGCCCTTGCTTTCACCTGCAGCTGCGTCTTGTCGGTACGCGTTCTTCCAGCTTTTTGCCGTAACCCGCAGGTGCCGGGTTGAGCTGTTGGTATGGCGTCCTGCATTTGCTCGCCCTGACGCACAGGTATATATGTGAGTTGTTGGTACGCGTCATCCAGCATTTGGTCCTCTCCCGCGGTTGGCTTTGTGAGGTTCTAGACCCTCAATGTCTCTCCTCATCCTCTTGGAATACTTGAATAACTGAATTCAAGTACCAATTGTGACATATATATGAGTTAGTGTAGACGCACTTTCTGTCAAACGTAATTATGAAGCTTTAGCAGTATTAGATAGTAGAAAGAATGAGTCTGTTTGGGCTCTTAGAAGTATCGAGATGGTCTTAAGGGTCACCTTGATGAAGGTACTAATAGTTTTTCAATATGGATATTATAGTAATAGTTGCACATTGCCAAAGTCTTTCCTTGTGTTACTCAAAATCCGAAAAGGGCTTACCATATTTTACTTGTCAATCCTTAATAGCTATGTTAGCTGAATATTCATGATCCGCAATAGTGAGATTATAGATGTGTTGACATATCCCAAAGGATTCTGCTACGACGTTACGCATGATTTTAAATTACTATGGTGTAGAAGTAGTTATGGGTACTTAAGAGAGGATCCATGAGACCATGGAGAAATCGAGACACTCGATATATCTTTGATTTTTGATTTGATATTACCATTTTGTTCAGCATCATTTGAAACCTCCAAATCGAAATTTTTAGCTCATTTGGTCGAGTTGGTGAAGAGTTAGCTCGATTTTACTGAGAAAGGGTGGAGAACACATGCTAAGAATTTGACC
The DNA here is from genome assembly GCA_022393335.1 of Macrotrachela quadricornifera. Lineage (NCBI taxonomy): Eukaryota > Metazoa > Rotifera > Eurotatoria > Philodinida > Philodinidae > Macrotrachela > Macrotrachela quadricornifera. The sequence continues at coordinate 8,936 of JAJEKB010017059.1, read as the reverse complement.
AAAAATTTTCTTCATAATTTTTAATTTTTTTGTACCGTGTACCAAACGATAGAGCGTCAAAATTCGAACAAATGTAGCTATTTACATATCCCATTCTAATAAGCTAACTCAAAATTATTGATTAAAAACTGTCAAGGCCTCACCATTTTTCACTGAAAAAAATATGTATTTTTTTTAGTATATCAGCTGCTGTCCAATTTTTTTCCCTATCCCCAAGCTGATTTCGTGATATGTTGTACAGTTTTTTCTCCTCTTCGAAATGGTGAAAAAAAAGTTGTCGTTTTAGATGAAAAATCGGGTAGAATGTTGATTAAAAAAGCGGGTTTTTTATGAAAAAAATAGTTTTAGATGATATTTTTAATGAAACATAGAATTTTGGTAACCTATGATGCACCTACAGTATTCCAAAGAAATAGATGTGTGTTTTTCTAATATTAATAGGCTTTTTGAAGGATGGAAAATAGAGACATTTTCTCCATCTCAAAAATAAAACTAACGATTTTATTTTTGTACTGTCTAATGATAATGTTATATGTACTGCAGTTTTGGCACCCAGCGAAAAACATATAGTCATTTGGAGTGAGAATCCGGAGGAAAAGTGGACAAGCCACTTCCTTCTATATTGGTAGATATTCTTTAGATTTGATGAGAAATAAATCGAGTTCTTTAGCTCTATAAGATCAGATTTGATTTTCGAGTTGTAAGGTTTATAGCGACATGTTTTATTTTATATAAGATATGTGGTTACAGAAACGGATAATTTATACAATGATCAAAATTTCTTGAAAATAATATTTTCTATATTTCTGTATAAACTACAAGGCAAATCGAGAAATTATTGGTTTATTAGTATCAAACAAGTGGCTGAAGCAAGATTTTTTCGAAAAGATTCAATTGATCGATAGTTTCGAAGTTTTTCGAAATAGAACTTTACTTCATATAGTCTCTAGACAAGTTTTGTAAAATACTAAAGAACCATTCGATTGAACAGACTGCTTTTATCTTCTGCTAGCAGATGAACTGGAATAAGGATTGATAGACCATCTCAGACTATGACACTTTTGACTTATTCATCTATTCTAAAGTGCAAAGTAATTCACATAGGCTAGCTATTGTTAACTACATAAAGTAGATATGGTTTCATTTATTACGATAATTAAAAATGAAAACAAAAGACAACAGATGAATATGGGTTCTTTTTAATGAGCTACTTTCCAGGCTACACCTAGAATATATCCAATAAATTCAGCAAATCTCTTTTGTTAATTTAAATTGTTTAGCACGATAATTATTTTGTTGTTGATTACTACGATTTGCTGAATTTAAACGTTTATTTTTATTTTTGTGGAAGTTATTGGTTCTTGAACGAGCTCGTGTTGAAGATGAAAAGAAACCAGTTCGAATATCACGTTGATTGATTGAATTAATTTCTATATTGTACAAAAATATATTTGTTTAACGAATAATAATACAAGAAAATGCACTTACTCGAAAAAGGACCTAAAATATTATTATTATTAATTTCATTTAATGGTAACTGTTGAATTTGATTCTGTACATTTGATTGTTGTGAAATATGAGATACCATGATCAACTGTATATCATATATTTACTATTGCATTTGAAAATATGACGACAAATCATTTACACTAGTCGTCAAAAGTATCCCCCCTCCTTAGATCTTAGCCAATATACGAGTTGTGGTTCTGAAAACTTGTTCATACATTATGCTCGGAGAATGTTGATCAGCACTCCGAGTACTATGTATGAACAAGTTTTCGGAACTACGGCTCGTATATTGGCTGAGATCCAAGGAGGGGGGTATACTTTTGACGAGTATTGTATTTCTTTAGCTGCTGTATGAGAACTGCAAAATTGTTAGCCACGAATCATCTTCGTGTTTCTCCTCTTCGGCGCGTAGAGCCCATCCTGCTTTGAAGAGGAGGGACATTGCTCGGAAAATCCGTGCCCATTTTTATATTTTTTTATATGAAGATTGATCAGTAAACCCGAATCCGTTCTACAGTTTATTTTAACTTTTTCAATGTGGTAGCTGAAGATATTTCTGATCTATTCTGTGAGGATAACTGAATTGCCCGTTTAGCATTTGCATAGGTATCTTCCAGTATTTTTATTTCTTCGACAGCAGTTTCGATGTCCTGAAGATCGTCTTCTAATTCTTGTAAGTCTAACTTCATTTCTTCATTATCATTTTCGTCGTCGAAATCTTTAACAATTTGTTTCTTGACGGAGATTTTATCGGTTGATGTCTGTTGTGCAGCTTTTATCTGTCTTTCACGCTTTATTCGACCAAAAAATGATCGGATTTGACTCTCATTCAGAATCTTATTGGCCGAAAAATAGAACTCATTATTTTCTCTCAAGGATTCCACATCTAACACAACCTCTTTGGGTTTCCAATGCTTTACACTTGACACACCTTCATCAATTTTTTGTTTAAGATATTCACGCTGCTTATCTGAAAAACCTGTCTTCGATTTACGCTTCGGTAATGCCCAACCTTTAGAAAGGGAAATCATTTCATTCTCATTTTTATCTATTAAATTTATATCGAGAGATATAATTCGTCGATTTTCGATTTCTATCAATTTCAAGTGATACATTTTCATTGCTGTGCCTTTTAAAGACATTTTTTCGACTACACAACGGTGTTTACCGGCAAGTATGTGATTGATTAAATTGCCAAACCTAACGAATGCTGCCGTACAACCTTCTTCGACATCACATTCAAATAAGCTTTCTTGCTCGCTACCTTCTGCCGATAAGGTCTCTTTCTGTTCAACACAGTCATCTACGTCCATACTTTGATCGACGGACTGTTCTTTAGTTTGTATCCATTCATGAACAAAGCCTTGTATAGCTTCAGATATTAGGTAAAAATTATATGTGGAAGTAAGGTGCGGAACACGCAAAATTCGAGCAAATTTTTTTTTCCATCTTTTTATACATGGTCGGATAGAGCTCGACGAGCTGAGTAAGAATATGTGTGTTTTAATATTTTTTTCAAAGGGTTTTGATGAAATAATGCATGATTTTCCGCTAGTCTTCAATAATCCATTTTTCATAAAAAACGATACAGTTTTTAATGGTTTTTCAATTTTTAAAATATTTTTTAACCTGTTGAAATCATAAAAGTGATATATTCGGATTTCTCGTGAAAAACTGCATCGATTACATCTATTTCTAACCTATTTTTAGTATTCGTTAGTGAAAATATAGTTATAGAAAATGTGGAGACTTCATATGAGAAAAACGTGAAAAATTGATGTTTTTGCAACGCTATCTAGTTTTTTCTACGTAATGGTGTCTTTAACTTTTATACATCACTGAAATTGTCAGACATTGGGCTTCAAAAGTATAGCTTTGCTTTTTCGAAATATTGCTTTCTTATAGAAAAACACCATCCAATCCTGATTCAGAACGGCTCAGAAGCCAAAAACGATAAAATTCTGCTACTAATTCAACATTTTCTTCACCGAAACTAGGCCATTTTTTGATAAAAATGATATATTCGGAATCAGCAGTACAAACTGAGTTGACTAGGATGATTTTCTTTCATTTTTGAAGACCTCGATTTTTTCACATATTCTGACCCAAAGACGAAGACAGAGATTTTCATGAAAAAATGAAAATCAAGCTAACATTTCGGCATATATGTTAATCCACTCAGTTTGTACTGCTGATTCCGAATATATCATTTTTATCAAAAAATGGCCTAGTTTCGGTGAAGAAAATGTTGAATTAGTAGCAGAATTTTATCGTTTTTGGCTTCTGAGCCGTTCTGAATCAGGATTGGATGGTGTTTTTCTATAAGAAAGCAATATTTCGAAAAAGCAAAGCTATACTTTTGAAGCCCAATGTCTGACAATTTCAGTGATGTATAAAAGTTAAAGACACCATTACGTAGAAAAAACTAGATAGCGTTGCAAAAACATCAATTTTTCACGTTTTTCTCATATGAAGTCTCCACATTTTCTATAACTATATTTTCACTAACGAATACTAAAAATAGGTTAGAAATAGATGTAATCGATGCAGTTTTTCACGAGAAATCCGAATATATCACTTTTATGATTTCAACAGGTTAAAAAATATTTTAAAAATTGAAAAACCATTAAAAACTGTATCGTTTTTTATGAAAAATGGATTATTGAAGACTAGCGGAAAATCATGCATTATTTCATCAAAACCCTTTGAAAAAAATATTAAAACACACATATTCTTACTCAGCTCGTCGAGCTCTATCCGACCATGTATAAAAAGATGGAAAAAAAAATTTGCTCGAATTTTGCGTGTTCCGCACCTTACTTCCAGATAAACTTCTACATTTTGTATAGAAAAAGAAAATGATCGGTCAGTCACAAACAAAATTATTTAAATATGTGTGTAAACAGGTAGCATTAATGCGTGAACCATTCTGTAATCATCCCTCGACAACAAGTTATGTCAGTCAAAAAAGTAAAAAAGCATCAAACGTACAAAAAAAGAAACAAGTTTCTCAATCAAATAAAAAAATAAAAAGAGTTATTTCGCAAATGTCGTCATAGATTGAAAAGGTATGTATGATCGAAAAATATTTTTTTTATATGTAATATATTTTATAACCGATTTTATTATTGTTCCTTTTCTTTTCCATAGAGCGAATCATTGTCAAAAAAAACTAACTATTCCAACAATACAAACTGTACTGTTGTGGGTCAATAAATCTGAAGGACATTTAAATGAAAAACTTGTTTCGTTAATACTTGTAGTGTTAATGTAGACAATCGTAGCACTGTATTAGAAATTTATTTAAATAAACATTTTGTACCGATATCTCATACATTCTCAGTATACAGGATTCTAATGATACTACCTATCACTCTAAACATTTTCGACAGTTTAAATGAGTATCTAATCATATATGAACTCATAGGAAACCAACTTATAACTTCTTCAGCAAGTAACTCACAATCAATTCTTATACAGAAAAATTAACCCAAGATTGGAAGACATTATGGATCAATTGTACAAAAAAAAAGAGTAATGCAATTTTTTCCTTAAATCAGTGCGCTTTCTCACACAATAACAGCTAAATGACTAATCAAAACTTAGAATAGTCTCTGTAATGTAATGAAAAAACGTGATTATAATGCACTTTCAAGTTCTAAAAACAAATATATTCATTTGTAAGACCTGCAGTACTGTGAAAAATCACGGTTTATAGAATATTCAACAAAACTAGAGTACTGTTATTTTATAACAGTAAATTGTTTCAAGTGACATAACTTCTATTCATCTGTGCATTCATGTGTGCTTTCCGTTTCAGTATGAATAGGTTTTTGTTTATACAATAATCACTATGTTCATTTAGATTATAATAATCGCGATTTTTCATAAAAAGAAAAAAAACACATATGATCGTAAAATACGATTGCGTTATGACTTTACACTATGTACTGCTATAAATGCACCATTTTTACAGCAATTAGAGTTCTTTTTTGGATTGTAAACCATACCATTTTCGTAGTTCTACTAATGAAAATTAATTAGAAGAATAACGGTCGGGGTTTCGAAAAGAAAATTGTTGTGTGGATGAGTTTAATTTGTTAACAAAAAATATTTTTGAAGTGTTGATTTAGGAATTTTCAGTTGATGTTTCTGTGAAGTAAGTATCCATTCGCTTCAGTTGTCGCATATGCTCAGACCATGCGAGTATAAAAGACATAAAGGCATAAGTCGGCTTTTTCACATAACGAAATAAGTAATATATTTATATTCTATCAAAATAATCATGAACCACCATTCTTCTAAGATTGTTTTTTATTGACAACTTTCACAAGTGAATTTGCTTCAAGGTACATCAATAGATTTTATATTCGACACCGACCTAATAACTAATATATATACACATAATCGTCGATTATTGCTTTTATTGTTTTCATCATGTGCACATGAGTGCATTGGTTTTTCCATCTTGTCGTTCAAAGGAGTCAAATCCTTTCAGTAGAGAGTCCACGAGGCTTACGTCTCGTTACTTGTTTTGTTAATATAACACAACTGATTTATATATCTTCGTTCTTTTTTTCTTCGTCTATTAATTACAAGTAATGGTGTATGTGTACAGGCGAAGACAAGGTGTTTGCTCCTTTTCTATCGATCTGTTTACCTATCTCTTTGCTTTGTGAAAAAACTGATCCACAGTTGAGTGATTACACCAGTGAAAGAGATATAAAAACATGTAATTTTCATATATTTGTTTAGTTTTTTTCTTTTTGCCTTCATCTTGATTCATAATAAAGATATTCATCCATTCGTTCTTGATATAGAACTTTAATCATTTTTTGTCATTAGTTAGCGGTAAGTATTGTTTTATAAAATATTCGCTCAGACTTTATTTTTTATCGAATACACTTTGTCATCACACTACTCGTTTTTCTAGTGAAAATCGATTGCCACCTTTATTGTGCGTTTATTTCTTACAAATGGAAAAGGAAAGCGGTGGTTTACAAGCAAATCAGGAATAAGAAATCTATCTCTAGTTCTTTAAAACTGTTTTTCTCTAAACCACTTGATGATTTAAATTGTGTCGACTATAGTTCGCACTAGGGGTAACACTTCACTATTGCTTTTTATTATTATTATTGCATGGTAAATGGCAATTATAGCTATTACTTTATTCCTTAGTACCAGCTTCATCTAAGATGCAGAAAAGTATTCTCTACAAAAATGACTATGTCAATGGTCATGAAAATAACTTTTGGTAATCAGTCGTATTTGCGTAAAGGATATGATAGGGTTTTGGTGAATTAGTACCGTTATATTAGTAATTTACCTCTACCTCATGAAATTATTGTATATGACATCAAATCAATTCAGTTTCTGATAGCTCTTGAAATTCTGCATCTACAGTGTATTATTGAAGAAACAAAGAGATGTGCACGAATTTTTCTTAGGAGCCACAATTGTGTGCCGCATTAGTGAACCATATAAAATTTAAAATCTACGGTGATATTTGTTACTTTTTGTCATCGCAACTCAGTATAAAAGCAAAGCAAGTAGCATATTTGGAACAAAAGCAAAAAACTCCATAGAATCATATATATTTTGTCCCAAAACACTTTTTTACAACATATTGACCCGTATCTTCCCTCGTTCCCATCTATACTATTTTTTTCGAGACTTTTTCCATAGTTCCCTCAGTTCAATTTTCCACAAAAAGTATTATCGCAAAACGTAATTAGTACGATGCAGCTTTTTACGCTGATTACGAGTACGGTATTTGTATTACTTTTACATTGAGCTATGATAATAAAAAGGAATAAACGTCGCAAATTTTAAGTTTTATATGGTTCAGTGACGTGATGCACAACCATGGTTCCTAATGAAAACTCGTACGTATCTCTTTCCTTTCTCAATAATACATTAAAAGATGTGACCTTTCAAGAGCTGTCAGAACCTGAATACGTTTGCTTTTAGACGCCATGATTTGATAAGAGTTGAGGCCAATTATTACCAAAATGACACTCATCAATCATAGATATTCTTTCTTTATTTTGGAAGCACAGTCAATTACTAAATGTTAGTTTCATAACCATTGACATAGCCATTTTTGTAGAGAACTTCTTTCTACTTCTTTTAAAACATCTCTTTACTGAAGATAATGAGTAGGAACACAGAAAATCTTAAAATACCGGCAAAATATGAGAAAAGTCATCTATTGAATTTTGATAGCTTAAACCAGAATTAGACGTTCACGATCTCTGATATTTTTCAAAAGTTCCTTAGGAAAACTTAGTATTTTGAATTTACAAGCTTCTTAATATGATCTTTCATTTGAGACCAAAAACAGTTTAGCAGTAGCCAGCTGCGGTCGTAATTTGGCGAATCCTCTGTTAAAACCTACAAAAATTTATCAGAAGAGATGGTAGTAAGATCAAATTTTCTTCTGATAAGTCTGTGAAAATCAGGTCAATTTGCGAAAAGCCACATATATTCTGAAATAGGAAACTTCGCTGCGTCTTCTTATAATAAAAACTAGCGGAAGGGAGTTTCGATACGTTATCAAGTAACGGATAACGCATTCGTTACCGGTTACTCCATAATAGGTAACGAAAAAGTTACCGTTACCAAGTAACTAGTAAAAGAAGAAGTTACCAGTTAATCTTTCCAGGTAACTTCTTAAAAAGACGAAATGTGACTTCCACTCGATTAAATATTTTCAAAGCACTATTAAATAAAGTTATGAGTTACCAGACAACTGGTAACAGAAAATCCATTACTAGTCATCCGATAACTCCTCAAGTGAAAAAATAATTTGTGCATTATTTTCTATCGAATAGCAGCTAAAATTCATCATTTAAAGAAGTTACCCGGAAAAAGTATCGAGTAACTTTTCCAGTTACCAGTTACTCGGTAATGGTAACTTTTTCGTTATCCGTTACCACTTATCTGTTAACGTAAGTGTTCGGTAATGGAAACTCCCCACCCCTAATGAAAACTCAATTTCGATTTTTGTTCGAAAAATTGATTTTGCTGAGAGGACCCATACATGTAAAACTTGAAAGTTGAATTCAACTATTCAATTATTGCTTCAACTATTCAACTATTCAACTATTCAACTATTCAACTATTCAACTATTCAACTATTCAACTATTCAACTATTCAA
>JAJEKB010017057.1:0-12337 GCA_022393335.1 Macrotrachela quadricornifera | reverse complement strand
ATACTATGTTTTTAATTAGATATAAATTCATCCTACATTAGATATAATTTTTTTTTTAAAATTAGATACAGATTGCTATATTTATAGGTATTAGTTTATATTTACCCCAGCGAAAATTGCTATGAGAGCGTTAGCTAAGTTTTCAAAAGATATGATACAACCTGTTAATGTTGAAAAAGTAAAAGCACTGCTAGTCCGTAGTATAGTTTCGCCTAGCTATCCGAAGATTTTTTATGAAAGCCAAGAAATTGATTTTGCTCCCTCGACTGTAGGGAGGGTCATATGAAAAAAAATAGTTTGTGCGTTTGGGTCAGGGTCAAAGGTCAAAAGGATATTTACCTTAAAAAATAATTTAGCACTAAATCTTCCGAAAAAAAATCTAGGTTAGCCTTCCGCCACAGTCTGTAGCTACCAACAGATTCTCAAGTCCTACAATATGGGATACCCGTAGATCCCCAAGTGCTATACTACAGAAGCACCTATAGGTCCCCCACTACTATACTATAGAGATATCCAAAGAACCTCAAGTGCTACTATATGGGGTAACCTTTGGCTGAGAATTACTATACTATAGGTATACTCATAGGTCGTCAACTGCTACTATTTGGGGGTTACTATACGTCCTCAAGAACTATACTATAAGGGTACCCATGTAGAAAAACAGGCGAGTGGGGAGGGAGCGGAGAACAATAGAGAAACCGTTCGTTGGGCTGTCAATATTGCCACTATTGTAAGGGTGAAATATGGGGTTGTTCGAGCCGATTTAAGGTTATCATACATATGCTGAAATGCGCCTCGAACACCATGATGTTTTACCAAGACAATAGTGGAGAAACGGGGATGTGATTTGGATAATGGCTCATTGGGCCGTCGATATTGCCACTATTGTACAGGTGAAACATGGTGTTGTTCGGGCCGATTTAAGGTTTTGATAGATATTACCTATCTGAAAGAAACGCTTATATGGGATTTGAATATGCGAGTTAAAATGCTTAAAATTTGCCTATCTGTCTAACCTAATGAATCAAAAAACAGCAACAGATGGATCAGTGAAAATATCCTTCAACATTTCCTAAAAATCTTGGCCGAAAAGTGGTTGTAGTTAGGGAATCTAACAGTATGGTTGGTTTTTTAGGATCTTATAAGAAATTTTTTTACGAAATAGATGGACTTTTTTTGAAAAAATATTCTTTTCGAAAATGGTTTGAGCCACAGGCTTTTGCGATCGAGCAGCGAAATGGCATCATCAATTTTGGATAGTTCTGCACAAAAAATTCGAAAAAAAATACCAATTTTTTTAGAAAGTTTGTCCAAAAGCCTTTTGAGGTCGAGATAATCTATTGGTATGATTCGTCGTAAAATATTTTTCTGAACTACTTCTTTAATAAAGAACGGCTTTCGTAGAAAAGAATTGGTCTTTTATAAGATTCCAGCAGATGTGCAGGGTTGAAGAGATAAAATCTCTTGTTCATATTTCTATATAGATTATATAGAAATAATGTGTTTTGTATTTCTGTATATAATATTTAGGCAATTTGTTTATGAATTTTTTTCCCTCGGCTGAAGGGAGGGTCATATGAAAAAAATAGTTTGCTTGCTTACTTTTCGTCGGGGTCAAAGGTCGAATGTCAAAAAAACATGTTCTTAGAAAAATCCCTCGAAAAATCAAACTTCACGCTCAACTCAACACTTCACGTCTGACCAAAGGTTTCCGTGGTCGAGGAATCGAATGGCACTATTAGTTTTTGAATTTTTCCAAATAATTTTTTGTTAAAAAAAGGCTTTTTTTCTCGACTATAGGGAGGGCCATATGAAAAAAAAATAGTTTGTGGGTATGTGTGTGGCAGGGTCAAAAAAAACATCCATACAAAAAAGACTATAACATTCAAAATTAACCTTTCCCAAAAGGTTTATCACACCGACGTATGACTGTTGATCAACACCATTGCTTATTGTGGTGGTATCGGATTTGATGAATGGAGGTATATGATAGTATTAACTTCGTTAGAAGGGTTTTTTTCTCGATTGAGTGGAGGACCATACAAAAAACACTAAAATGAGTTTGTGTGTGTATCGTTGGTGGCATGTTAAAGGTCCCATTTGAAACATATTTATTTGACCCAAAGTTTTTCGAGATTGAGGAATTCGAATCTGGCATTAGTTTTTAAAATTTTTTTACGAGTATTCTTTTCACGAAGGATATGTTTTTTACGAAAACAATTATATTTTATAAAGTTTGAGCGATGATAATCGAAGTCAACGAACCGATTGATGATGTCAGTTTTCCACACAAAGCACAGGTTATTTTACGAAAAAAAAATTTCTTTATAAAATCTGATTCAAGGCAATTGACGCCTACGACTTAGATCAAGTTTACTTTCTGTTACATTGTTTTCCTACAAAACTAAAATGCTAACTCGTAGAAAAATAATCGTCACCTGAGAAAAAAATTTTGATGCATGGAATGGCTAACCATGAGTGGTGCCTCGAAGGGGCGCCGACGAACGACTAGCCGTTCTCTCTAATAGGTACAAAAGTTGTGTTTCAAAGAAGACTTAAAGAATTATGAGTTTTTATGGAACGCATTATCTCGGAGTTGCAATCTTAATTGGAGTTGAGCGGAATACTGGTGTACCGAAGCATAGGTAAATTGTTTCGGCACCTGACGTTTGGACAGAATACTGTATTTTAATTACCTATTCTACGAAAAATTAGTGAGTATTTTGAGAGAAGCGAATAATGGTCGAATTAAGTAGTTAGAAGGCAAAGCTTCGGTACCCTATAAAGTTTGATGCACGGAAAAGCTAGCCGTGAGTGGGCCCCGAAGGAGCGCTGACGAACAACTCGCTGTTCCTCTGTAGTTAGACATAGTAGCTGTCTTCTAATAGAGATATATAAAAATATCTCACAGGATAATTTGTCACAAATTACATGACATTGGTGGTGACAGCATGAGAAGAATGGGAGCATATTGAAAACGTGTAACTTTGTCCCAGATGCGAAATGCGGCAAGAGTCATTGTATGATACTAGAAGCCAACTGAAGGGTGGATTCTATGGCGATTTAACTTGTTTGTTGAAATAATTGAAACGTGCAAAAGGCAAATGAGAACTATGAATTATTAGCCGCTCAACGAAGCCTGACAGATAAAAAGGCTGGTCGCGAGTGGCGTCCCAAAGGAGCGTCGACCAACGACTAGCCGCTCTCGTAATTGATCGCAAAAATTGTGCTGTAGTATAGACTCAAATGAATCATTTGTAAATTGATTCATAACAGATTAAACCAATGTCGTTACTGTTAAATGATCGGGATCATGATAAAGAGTTAAGCCCATAAAACTATGCATTCTTTAAGCAAAATTTTTGTTTTGTAAAATGAGAACTAATTGAAAGGGTTTTATATTCTTATGATTCTATATAGAATCAAGGGTTGGAATATCTAACATGATTGGACAAAGTTTACTTAAATATAGTGAAATAACATTTCTCTGAGAAAAGGGTCAACGAATTCACAGGCTGAGCGCTACCTTGGTGAACTTTACTCTATAATGATAGTTTTAGGATAATATAAAAATCTTAAATGATACACGTGTTTCTATTTCGTGTTATGTGAAGAATGTAAATGAAAAAGCTTTCAGCGCAATCCCTACGGGATTAAAATGTGAAACACGATATAACTGTTTTCGCTGTCGGCGACAGATTGTGACGCTACTTTTGACTGTCGGTCACGGTCTGTGGTGCTAATATTGCCTGTCGGTCACGGTCTGTGGTGCTAATAGTGCCTGTCGGTCACGGTCTGTGGTGCTAATAGTGCCTGTCGGTCACGGTCTGTGATAGTGTTCTATTATCAAAATGTACTCAGTGACCTTTGAGCCCGCTGATCACAGCCTGTGATGCTCTTCTCCCATCAATATGTACTCGGTGACCTTTTACCCTGTCGGTCATGGTCTGTGACGCTGATTTTGCCTGTCGGTCACGGTCGGTGACGCTGATTTTGCCTGTCGGTCACGGTCTGTGACGCTGATTTTACCTGTCGGTCACGGTCTGTGGCAAAGGTCATCGAGTCTGTCTATCACGGTCTGTGGGGGGGGGGGAGGGGGTGGGTCAAAATTTCTACCCCTAAACACTTCAACACTCTCTTTCAGATCGTGTTTCACAAAATAGAGTAGGGAGAGATATTACAATTTTTTCTTGATTCACTCGAGGGTCAAGTGAGTCGAAGCGACGAAGGTTACTTGTTAACTATTTCAAATATCTAGGAGTCATTTTATGTATCAAACTTGGCTGGGGAATGTTTATAAAATTAAGACTTTCTAAGATAAGAAATGTTTATGTTGACTAAAAAGGATATATAGAAGAATATCGCTACAGGAATGGAAAATTCGAAGGCAGCTTTTTGTGCATTTGCACTTCCTCGCTTTATTTGGTTATTTGCAACGTGGTTTTATTTTAATCAAAAACAAAGGAGAGATATAGAGCATGTTTATTTTACAGGTCTAAGAATCGTATATGGCTTATGGAGCTGGGATGATTTTACTACTTTGAGTCTCACTAGGGAGAGAGCGCTCCTCGACTATTCATATGACTATTGGATGAGATTTAAAGACCACCTTGATGTATCTCCTGAAGCGTATGCAAACAGAGAAACTTGGGAGGCGTATCTTATTGCGACATTACCAGAGAGAATTCGTTCGTACTATAAATCTATGGGATTTCGAAGGAACAGTGTATTTCCCAATCGTTTGGCATGGCAAGCTCATCATACGAATCTAGATCTTTTCTCTTTCTTATGCGAGCATCGACCTCAGAAAGATATATTTCGTTCCTCTTCTCTTTTTATTAAAGATTTTGTGAACAAATATCTATATCCACCGTGAAATATGTACTATGTGTGGCGCTTGATTTCTTATTCCTTGTCTTTTTTACTCTATTGATGTTTTTCCTTCTTTCTTTCTCCTTTACTTCCTTAACTAACTGATGCGTCCAGGAGGAGTGATTCTATTATCTGTATATTGAACTCTATACTTTGACTCTTGTGTGTATATATAGATTTTATTTCTTGTTAACCCCTTGTGGGAACAATAAACTTATTCAATGTCAAAAATAAAGTATCATGAAGATTTTTCGTGATTTAAACGGTATCATCAGCTATGATACAGTGAGAAGATGGTGCAACGCGATCAAAAAGCTCGATTGTATTCAATTATCTACTCCAACAGGCCTTCCACGTATTGTACGTTCTCAACAAATGGTGCAAAAGGTAAAGAATCACCTAAAGCGTAAGAGAAAAGTGTCTTCTTGAATATTGGCTAATGAACTGGGTATTTCACGAACAAGTGTTCGTAGAATACTCAAAAATGATCTAAGATACTATCCATATAAGGTACGAATTGTACCGTTGATTAGTGATGATCATAAGGCCAAAAGAAAATTGTTTTGCAGTTGGATTTGAACATATTTCAAAAAGGAAAAAACAATGAGAATTTTGTTTTCCGATAAAAAAAATGTTCGACATTGATGGGGTACAGAGCCCGAATCGAACCGACTTTTCTTGGTTCAAGTTCGGTTCGGTTCGACTTTATTTTATAAATAACGGTTCGGGTTCGGTTCGGTTCGGCTTTATTTTATTGATCATCTCGATTCTTTATGACTCTTGTTTTTCTCGTAGAATATGTTTAAGAGGATGATAAGCCTATTCAATACTTAATAATAATTCATGCAACGAAAGCCATCTAATACTTGATGACTGATGAAGTGTGGTAAGTTTTAAAACCTGTTTTTTTTATTATCATCATTATCAGCTGTTGAACCATATTCTTCTACTTGTTCAACTTGAAAATGTTGATCAAGATTGGCCTAAATAATAACAATCAGATATTTGAAAATAGTCTTATGTTATTAGTATAATTTTGTTTCTTACTTTTTCACTATATTTTACTAACGCTTTACAATAGTTAATAGTATCTAAAATTTCTTTTGCAGATGTTGATAGGCCATAAAGGACGGGGGCGCATAAGAGCCATTTTTGGGCCCTCGTTAATTTGGGTCGGTTCACAGTTTGCTAGATGCAAAATTTCGCGAGGAGTCCTTTGGTGATAAAATAAAGCTGTTTTGGAAGTGTTTTGAAGCTCTTTTGCCTCAAATACTACCATTTATTTTTATATCATGTATACATGATGCATACAAAAAGAATCATTAGATGTCTTTTTTCCCAAATAAGACATTTCAAATCAAAAAATTATCTCATACTCTATCTCTGATAAAAATTTCAGCTGGAACGGTTGAACTGTTGCTGAGTAACAGAGTAAAAATTATTCGAAATCAGTATCCAATTATATATTTCTCTTATAACTTCTGTTTACTGTTTCCACGATATTTCAAGAAAGGGAAAAAACCACATGGAGTTTTGAGTGATTCTGAAAGCTTGAAGAAAGAGCTACAAAATTAGATACTTTTTGTTTTGTTTAGAGGTGAACTTTGTTAAATAAGACTATGTGACTTTTATTTAGATACCATTTCTTGCATTTTTGCATCTGTATTTAACAGATTTTCACAGAAAAAAGTAGGATTTCAGTCAAGACTAATGATATATTTGGAATCAGCACAAAAAACTGAGTCGACTTATGTGTATTTCAAAAATTTTCGTCGACTTTTTTTTTCTCGAAAAATGTACCTGAGGTCCCCCTCAAGGCCTAGTTCAAAAATGAATTTATTCATAAAACAATTTCAACAATGAAAAACAGGTTCGGAACTTCCAAAAAGTTAGTAGAAGACAAAAGTACATATAAATAAGCAACAACTAAACAATGAAAATGATTTTCTGCATAAATTCATTTTTGAACGAGGCACTGAGGGGGACCTCAGGTACATTTTTCGAGAAAAAAAAAGTCGACGAAAATTTTTGAAATACACATAAGTCGACTCAGTTTTTTGTGCTGATTCCAAATATATCATTAGTCTTGACTGAAATCCTACTTTTTTCTGTGAAAATCTGTTAAATACAGATGCAAAAATGCAAGAAATGGTATCTAAATAAAAGTCACATAGTCTTATTTAACAAAGTTCACCTCTAAACAAAACAAAAAGTATCTAATTTTGTAGCTCTTTCTTCAAGCTTTCAGAATCACTCAAAACTCCATGTGGTTTTTTCCCTTTCTTGAAATATCGTGGAAACAGTAAACAGAAGTTATAAGAGAAATATATAATTGGATACTGATTTCGAATAATTTTTACTCTGTTACTCAGCAACAGTTCAACCGTTCCAGCTGAAATTTTTATCAGAGATAGAGTATGAGATAATTTTTTGATTTGAAATGTCTTATTTGGGAAAAAAGACATCTAATGATTCTTTTTGTATGCATCATGTATACATTATATAAAAACAAGTAACGCTCGCCCAAGGACTCGCTCAGCTCTTTCTCGTAGAAATCATGTTCCTAAAACTACCATCATGCTATTCATTTATAAAATTAAAAAAACCGAAGTCAGATTCAAGTTCCTCGACCCTGATTACCCTACAGTCAACCATTATAAAAAAAATTTTTTTTGCAAAAAAAATGATCCTTTGAGTGAAAAAATGAATCCGAAAAATAATTCGAAAAACTAACATCAGATTCGAGTTCCTCGACCCCGAGTACCCCTTTGGTTAAGTTGTATAGGAAATATTAATAAAATGTTTTTTTGACCTTGTGCGGACATACACGCAGTCAATCAATCAATCAATCAATCAGAGAATTTACGTTTGTAAGACTCTTCTCTACGAGAAAGAGAATAATCAGCAATGATGTTCATAACCAGGGTTGCCACCTCATCGGGTTGGAAAAGCGGAAACTTAATGCTAAAATGCGGAAAAAAGCGGAAACGAAAAACTGAAAAAGCGGAAAAATAGCGGAAAGCAGTTTTCCATGAGTGTCATATTTATAAAAGTTTAAGCAACACTCTCCTTCTACTCATCGTATTTCTTTATGCGTAAAGCTTCAAAAAATAACATATAAAGGAGATAGAAATTTCATCCATACTTGCTATTGAGCAGCCACAAGGAATTTAAACGTCTTTTTGTTCTTTCCTCGTTCAATGGCCCCCACTATTGCGATCCAAACCGTATTTTCCACTGATTATGCTACTGATATTATTGTTTTTATTTTTATTGTGTTGTTTTCATATTCATTCATTATTTTCTTATTCGTCGCGCATAAAAACCTTTCATAGTAGTTTGAACTTGAGCTTTTTCTGAAAAAAATTGAAAAAAACGAAGGTGCACGGACTCAAACCGACTAACCGGATAGAACTGGCTGTTCGTTGAAGACGAAATGATGTTCGTGCTTCGTTAGTAACATTCGAGAAAGGAACTTCTTCTGCATTCAATTACATCTAAGTATGCGCGCATTCATTGAAATGATAGCTCTATTAATAATGGCAATGACGGACCATGACTGAGAATGATCACCGTTTACCTTACAATACAAGACATTTGCTTTCCATAGAAAGCCTTTTCCTTACGGGCGGAAAAGGTAGCAACAACAGGGAAAGAACAGAATGCTTTTTTATAGAAAAAAATCCACTTGCTGTCAGTTCTTCATGAAAAAAATCATAAGAAAAATGTATAGATACTCTTTCTACGATTATTGAATACCGGAACGCCGAATTTTGTCAGCAATAAAAGATTTTTACTGAAAAGGGATCAAAACCACAGAGCTGGTATAAAAAAAATCAGTATTTCCTAGTAAAATAGGACCCAGAACTGAGCCAGATAGATGGGATTAACGATCAGTAGTGTACAGTTAGACTGGACTTGTTTTTATTGGAAAACTTTATTAAAAGCAAACTTTATTATTTTTTCAAAAAGCGGAAAAATACCTAAAAAGCGGAACTTTTCCGCAAAAAGCGGAAGAGGTGGCAACCCTGTTCATAACCCACCACGATGAAATCATCATTTAGTGAAAAAACACTTCTTTTCGATGAAAAATACCAAACCTCACCAATTCCTAGCATCCATTGACCAATGCTAATACCATAATAATCAGCAATGGTGTTCATCACACACCACGATGAAATCATCATTTCGTGAAAAAACACCTATTTTGGATGAAAAATACCAAACCTCACCAATTCCTAACATCCATTGATCAATGCTGATACCATAACAATTAGCAATGATGTTCACCACCCACCACGATGAAATCATCATTTAGTGAAAAAACACTTATTTTGGATGAAAAATACCGAACCTCACCAATTCCTAACATCAGTTGATCAATGCTGATACCATAACAATCAGCAATGGTGTTCTTCACACGCCACGATGAAATCACCATTTCGTGAAAAAAACACCTATTTTCGATGAAAAATACCAAAACTCACCAATTCCTAACATCAATTGATCAATGCTGATACCACATGATCACCGAACAGACTTCAGATTCGAAGTCCCCGCATCGAATTACCTCTAGAAATGTCTTTTTCGAAAAATCAATTTTCGATGTTTTTTTAACCCTGCGGACACACAATCAAGCAATCAAGCAAGCAAACAATTTATTTCTGCTGGACTCTTCTCTACGAGAAAGAGAATAAATGGTAGTATTTGAGGCAAAAGAGCTTCAAAACACTTCCAAAACAGCTTTATTTTATCACCAAAGGATTCCTCGCGAAATTTTGCATCTAGCAAACTGTGAACCGACCCAAATTAACGATGGCCCAAAAATGGCTCTTATGCGCCCCCGTCCTTTGTGAAGGTCTATGCGACAGTTTTGAGGTATCATTATATGTATAATTCTGAACGTCTTATCGATTGATTCTCTTATACTTTCTGTAGAATTTTTTATCAAAACAAGAGAAGACATTATATGGATGTTTTGGTGAAAATTAATTTTTCACTGTAGCTTTTTTGCCAAAGCACAAATTCAGATAGTAAAACAAATATTGATTTTGAGATCATTTGACAAGGTATTAAAAAAACTACCGCGTTGAAAAACTGTTAGCCCCATACACTGTAAAACATGATATAGCATGAAGAATAGTACTAACCGACATGTTGAATATAGGTAAACACATTAAAGATAAAATTTGTGTTTGGCATCAAATGTTTCTTCATGTTGACATGATAGTGTTTGCCATCTTTTCTTAAAAAACCATCATCATTCAACATTCTAATAGATTTCAGCAATGATTTTTTTCTCGGTGATCCTTTTATTTCGTTATAAGACGCTTGAGTGACTCTCACAAATTGCATTTGCATTAGTTTGCCGCGTGTATCTACATAAAATAAATGAAAAGATCCAGTTGAATGCACGACATCGTCGCTATACAGGTAACATTATGAAGCGTATGATAAAAAAAATACACCAAATAAACAAGAGTAGGTGACAATATGTTCGAAGCGAAAAAAGCGTAGAATGTGGTATTCATTGGGAAAAAATGCTTAATTATGAATAAACCATCCATTCATATACCCAATCAAGAGAATAATGGAAAAATACTTGTCAAAATGCATTAGTGTCTTAAATCGACTATTTTGAACATCAAAATATCGATTTTCAAATAAAAATTGGCGATTAGATCGTTTAAATGCATTTTGACTTGAAAATGAACTATTCTGAGCGTTTTCATAATTATGGACTCGTTTTTTTGTAATCTCAACTTGTTTCATAAAGGACCTCGCCGGACAAGTCCACAAATCTGGCTTCCCTTCAGACAGCGTTCTAATTAGTTTAAAAAGAAAGCCCGAAAATTTTTACGTAGTTTCTTTTTGCCAAATGGATTTTTGAAGAGGTATTCTGTCTGAGGGGTATATGCATTTTCTCACCATGGTACAATTATAATATTAACTATTAAATTTTTTTATTGGTTCATTGTTTTCTTAAGTGCCATATGCCAAAAGATGATGCTAATTTTGTTCTACAAAATGATTATAAATGATCTATATTTAATGCAGACAGAGGATGAAAGTCAAATACATCAATTGATGAAATATATGCGATTTTTAGTGTTTTTTTTGAAAAAAATGGTTTCAGTACAATGCATCGTTTTCTTTTATAATTCAAATAACAAGACTGAAACTTTCTCAAAAATTACGTTATCACTCACTCTACAAAATGCACTGGTTTTTGTTTGAAACAAATTTGACCAAGAGGATCATTCGCTATTGACACTTTATAAGAATGGCACATTTTCGTAGAAAATATGAAAAAAATGGATAGTATTTCGGTTCACCGACGTTTCGGCGCACGACATTTCCGCGCCGACACTTCCGCGCCGACATTTCCGCGCACGACACTTCCGCGCAGCAACACTACCGCGCGCGACACTTCCGCGCAAATAAATTTTTTCTCTTCTGTTTATGTTGAGCTAATGCTAGAGGAATCACCTGGGATACTAGAGAGATCACCTATGATACTGGTGGGATCACCTGGATTGCTACAGGAATCATCTGAGATGCTAGAAGCATCATCTAGGATGCTAGAATGATCACCAGAGATACTAGAGGCATCGCCTGGGATGCTAGATGGATCACTTGAACTGCGGATAACCACACCTCGGACACTACAGGGACCACCTGAGATGCTGGAAGGATCATTTGGAATGCTGCATACATTGCCCGAGATACTAGAAGCATTGCTCTGGATACTAGAATCACCGCTCGAGATACTAGACGCATCGCCTGGAATGCTGGACAGGTCATGTGAGATTCTACAAGCATCACCAATGGATGTGCTTAATGTCATAGGTGATGCATATAGTAGCTCAGGCAATCCTCTAGCATTTCAGGTGATTCTTCTAACATCCTGAGCGATTCCTCCAGCATTATAGATGATCTCTGTAGCATCATAGGTGATTTCCGTAACATCCCATATGATTCTTGTAGGAATCCAGGTGATTCCTCTAGCATTAGCTCAACATAAACAGAAGAGAAAAAATTTATTTGCGCGGAAGTGTCGCGCGCGGTAGTGTTGCTGCGCGGAAGTGTCGTGCGCGGAAATGTCGGCGCGGAAGTGTCGACGCGGAAATGTCGTGCGCGGAAACATCGTGCCACGAGTATTTCAAGGTTTTCATTGTTAAAATTTGTTTTTTATAGAAAATAAGCATTATATTCGGATCAACATGCAAAATTACATCAAAAAATTATTTGTAATCAAAAAATATTTTCCATCAAAAATTGACCTGTAAGAGGGTACAGGATAAAATTCAAAGAATAGAAGGCTGGGGAGAAGTAGAGGTCAATTTTTGATGGAAAATATTTTTTGATTACAAATAATTTTTTGATGTAATTTTGCATGTTGATCCGAATATAATGCTTATTTTCTATAAAAAACAAATTTTAACAATGAAAACCTTGAAATACT
>JAJEKB010017045.1:0-11946 GCA_022393335.1 Macrotrachela quadricornifera | reverse complement strand
AGTTAATTTTACAACTATTTTTTCTAATCAATTTACTATAAAACTGAATCCACGGTGATACGGCCCTTTATCGAATTTATGACCAAAAATGAGTTACTTTGTTAATAGGAATTTGCTTCCGAAATTCAACGGAAATCCTATAAAAATAGTGTTAAAATGCTAAATTCAACACGTTCTTTCACCTGATATATGATTCAATAGGGTAGACCGAAAAAAGTCCAATGGGCCGATTTGTGGTCTTATGCGCCCCCCTCCTTTAACATCCTACTATTCAAGACTTTTTCAGTAAAGATGCCTTATTTGTTCTTCAATCATTTAATGGTATAGCAATGATTTCGTTTCTACCAGAGTTCTGTCATACCTAGTGAAGAAATAAGGCACAAATACAATGAGATTTGAACAATTGATATTGAGCTCAACCATTTTGCTGGCGGCACTACTACAATCATGCACTGTCTTGGTCTCTGTATAGAAAGTTTCATTTTTCAATAAACTATGGTTGGTTTTCTTATCTTTAGTAGAGTAATATCGTATGTAGGATTGTCTCCAACTGAGAAACTACATTGGCACGAAGAAATGAATTTCGAGAATCTTCAGACAACTCTTGTGATTTTTATATCGCTGCTTCTTCAATGATGAGTCTCTTCTCACATTTTTATTTTCGTTTTTCTCATTCTTCTGCTGTGTGATTCTAGCTTTCAACATCGGCATCTGTTTACATCGAAAAGATTTGTTTTACTTAAAACATGATTGTTGTCAATAATGAGATGTCCAAATTATAAAGTGAATATGGTGTGGAACTTTGATCTGAAGTAAATAGAAGCATCTAGAAACACGTCATGACTCATAAGAAGTGTCTAAAACATTGGTTTTGAAAAAGATGCAGTTCTAAATAAATGTTGCACTGAATGTTCAAAGTTCAAATGATGGAATTTTGAGTTATCATCCAGTGTACAACTGAAAAATAAAGAAAACAATTCAAAAGCAGGACATTTGGTACCTATGGTGAGATAATAATCAAGAGCGACAAGACGATGACCGAAAAGGCAAGGAGAAAAGGGGTTATATGAATAAAAGAAGTATGCTGACATATGTATTCATACTCTGCATTCGAGGCAGAGCAAAACACGAAAAGAACGATTTTTTCCACTTGTATCCTCCCCTTTAAATAAAGTCTATGCTATCAAAAATCGCACTCTTACCACTTACGCGAAGCATTAACTAAGTAGCAGAGGCTGAGCACAGAACCAGCGAAGAGTTATGTACGTGAAAAAGCCACAACTGTCAAAGTCTTGTGCTCCTATGGGCACTTGCAACGTTTCACGAACATCATCTACAGCTATCATGACTAACGGCGATTTGTGCATATCGAGGATTTACTCGTGTCGTATACGATGCTCGTAAAACATGGTAAAGGATTATATATAGTTACTGTATACAATTATCATGAACGCGGTCTGTTGGCTACCATTACTCAACGTACACGGTCATGCATCATGGTCGTAAAAATCGTCCTGGTAGCTTTTCCTCTTTACTGTCTGTCAACCAATACTAGAAATGCACCAATTTCTGGAAGTGACTGAAATTGTTGAAAATTGAAATTCGAATTCAAAAAATCGAGAATAGATCTTAACTGAAGCTAATTTGCTTTGACGATATTTTCATTGGATTGTCCACATGAAATCGCTGTTAAGGAGTCTGCACCTCGAGTCAGATTTGAGAAATCTTGAGATCGATTTTATTGACTACAGAAAACATAAAATGAAATTTTGGCTGAATTTCATATAGGGAGCAGTCATCCTATTCCGCGATGTTGAACATTAGGGTACTAGTTCCGCCTAGGGAACTAATTCCGCCGATTCCGGAATCAGAAGGAATTCCTTCTGATGGCGGAATTTTAATCGTCTTATGTTAATATCTGTTTCCGGAATCGGATGTAACTAGATCCTAGGCGGAACTGGTTCCGCTAATGTTCAACATCACGGAATAGGATGTATTCTCCATATAGGTCTCTGAAAATCTTGGGGGTGATGAATGAAGTAAACTCGTGCCAATCATTCATTTTTACTATACATCTCCTATAGTTTAAGAATTGCGAGAAGCAAACCTCATTGAGTCCGTGTGTTACTTCCATTTCCTTCGTTGAATTTTTGTCAGACTTCTACAACTGCAACGAACTGACTAGCAGGTTAGTTTCAATATTTTGCTATTCCTGAAGTTTTCTGTAATTAGGACGGGGAATAGGACTTTCCCACCACCTTTTCATTACGATCTCTGGTGGTAGATGTTCGTTATGATCTCAGGAATCAAGAAAAATAAAACAGCGTGTTCGGAATTAAATGTATAGGACTTCGGAATGACAAAATCAATCATAAATTAAAAAAATAAGGTGTTCGGAATGACTTAGTGTGAAATGTCCGTCACCTTTGAGATGTTATAATTTCAAAAAATTACCTTCGTTAACATTTGTTCAAATTGCGCCAAAGAGCTAAAAAAGAAGAGTGTTGATGAGTTAATTCGAGATATATTCACTTTAAGTTACTTGACGTTATTTATTCGAGTAATTTTTATTTAATAGTGACTCATGGCGAAATGACTTTTCTTAGTTACTTACAATGAATGCATTTGTATTGTAACCGAGCTAGACTTCATATTTTGGCGTCAAATGAAAGTTCACACTGTCAAACTAGCAAGGTTAAAATATTAGCTCCCCTTGGTTCGCCAAGAGAAAGATTTTCGATTTTTACTGTATTTTCAGTTTATGTAGAATGTCTACAATTGAACATTCCAGTATAATTTATTTTTTCTCTTTTCTTGATAATTGGATAGGACTTGTCGAATTGCATCAGAAAAAGTATGTTTCAAATTTAAAAAGAGATGTTAAACCAATTTTGTAAATGATCAGAATTTTAGGGCCATTTTTTCTTATATTTGACGATAACAGTAATTTGGACTCTTTCTCTAACGAGGGAAGGTCTCCAAGTGTTACTCTCCGTTTTGAATCGGATATTTGTCATTTTATAGAGCTCAGTGAATACAATAAAGGCGTATAAAGAATTTCTCCCCATGGTGAACTTTTCAAGGATAATAGAGTTTCGTACCTTCTGAAAAATTATCATAAGACTCTTAGCTGAAGGCTTGAATTTTAATATTGTAAGGGCAAAACATGGTGTTGTTCGAGCCATTTTAGGGCTGTCAAGGATGCCCTTTTATATGACCCGAATAACAATGTGTTCCATCCTTACATTAATAGAGTTAATTTTTTCTATGGCTTATAGAACATAATGTTTTCTAGCAAATAGCAAAAAAATTCACCTTACTATCATGATGACAAAATATAGCGTTGTTTGGACTATATAAAAGAGCATCCTTGATAGCCCTAAAATGGCTCAAACAACACCATGTTTTGCCCTTACAACATTAAAATTCAAGCCTTCAGCTAAGAGTCTTATGATAATTTTTCAGAAGGTACGAAACTCTATTATCCTTGAAAAGTTCACCATGGGGAGAAATTCTTTATACGCCTTTATTGTATTCACTGAGCTCTACAAAATGACAAATATCCGATTCAAAACGGAGAGTAACACTTGGGGGCCTTCCCTCGTAAGATTTTTTAAAAGCTTTTTTTAAAATTTGAAATATACCTTTTTTAATACAACTCAATGGACTGTATCCAATCATTATGAAAAAAGAAAAAAGAAATTCTACTGAAATGTTCAACTGTGGACATCATGCATACACTGTAAATACAGTGAAAATCAAATATCCCTTTCTAGACAAGGCAAGGGGAGTTAATATTTTAACGTTGCTAGTTTGGCGGCGAGAGCTTTCATTTGTCGCCCAAATATGAAGTCTAACTCGGTTACAATACATACACCTCCATCGTTAGATCTAATTGCACAATTCTACAGAACAGGAAACGTACTCAGGATATTGATCCAAAAGTTCTCACATGTGCCACTAAATTCGGATTCATCATCTTTGAAAGCCGTCCATCAATCTATATTAAATTCAATTGGCATCGCATTCTATCCCATCTAGGATCCAAAATGCTGGTCTAAAGATCTCTCACGTTTGACTTTAGATTCAGACTCCTTATCATCGATCTTTCTGCAACAATCTGATACAACGCCCACAAACGAGTGTATTAAACAGAAATGGTTCTGCCAATCTTTTTACATCAAACATAACAAATGTCTACAAAATTCCGTAGTATTGCCCAGTATAAAACCAGTATTTAAAATCAGATTCAGTTTGGGGTGGCTCGTGAAAGTAATTTTTATATTAAAATAGTCAAAATTTCTAGAATTTTATTACGTTTGATATAAAGGCTTTTATAGGACCTTTATCATTTACCCCTGGTAAATCCCATTTTTGACATGCTTTCATTTGATATAAAATTTGTTATTGACTATATTTAAAATCACAGCTTCATCACCCTAGATAAAATATTTTTAAATACCCTGTACAAGCAGCTATTTTAAAAACTCAAGTAATTAAAAAATAAACCCTTTACAAAAGAAAGAAATAATGTAAAATTTGTACATTACTTTTCTTTTTTGGTAGAAGATTCTATAAATAATTTTATATAAATTGTCAAGACAGACTGAAAAATTCATCATAGTCAAGCAAGTATGGTCCTATAGGGATGGCTGATGAAATATCAGGAGAAATCAAAAAAATCAGAATGTTTCGAGAAAGTCAGGAAATAATCAGAAAAAGTAGTATGGTCGCGAGATCTAATATCGATTACTTGGGAAGATATTGTCGTTAAAGCTTCCATTGATTACATTTTGAAAGAAATTCTTTTTAGAAAACGCGTTTTTTATTTTACCAAATGGATGTCGATTGTCTGACGAAAGAAATTAAACAACATAAAAACTTGTGTCAGTAAAGAAATGCAATATCCTTTTTCTACTTTGAAACTTACTTTTCTCATTTTGCGTTCGCCTAGCAGGCACTTCGTGTAATAAAAAAATCGCAAATAAACGGTTTCTTGCTTACACAAGATAGAAAACATTTTTTTTCTCGCCATTCGTCGGCAAATATCGCTTGATTATTATTGGAGTATGAATAACGACTCTCCATTGGTAGAGTGAGAAACAAAAAAAATCGGCTGAAGAACTCAGAGTGGGAGAGGGGATGAGGTGCTATGGCATATATTAATGATGCGCCATTAAAGTAAACGCCATCGTATTTTGCATACCTGGTTTGTTCTCTTTCTTTTCTCAAATACATGTACTCTGATCAATATATCTGTTTTCTTCCGTTCTCCTTCTCTTTGTTAGTTATTTTTTCATAATGTTTTTTCTTGATTCTTTCCTTTCATATTGCTTTTTCTTGATTTTTTCCTTTGACTCTTTCATAATGTTTTTTCTTGATTCTTTCCTTTCCTTCTTTCATATTGTCATTCAAGGATATTCCAATTGTAACATGTCTCCTGGCATATTTCATCATTTTAGACATATATCTCCTATATTTGTGTGAAGGGTGTTGTCTTATTTTTATAAACATGCTATGCACGACAATCTGTTAAGAATCTAACAACGAAGGACTGAAAATAATCATTTTCTTCTCGCCATCATCCTCACCCACTGTTAAGTGCATCATATACAGTATGGAGTTAGTAGACCGTATCACTCTTTCTCTAATTTCTGAGCAATGCGGTACCATGATGGACCATACCTCTCCCTTAGTCGGGCGAATTATACCCATATTTGTCTCGTAAACTGTTTTAGATGCCCTCGTAATTACTAACAATTTCACTGATCTGGAAAAGTGTGCATGCAGAAGGATGTCGCTACTATATTTAATAGACATCGAAGACTCATTTATCCATCTTCATGTCAGATAATAATCATTTATTTTCTACATTTTTTCCTTCCTATGACTGATATTACAGAAAAATGAAGTCGAGCACTTTTGAATGGAATACTAAATGGTTAATTCTACCGAAAGTGAACTACGAGAAAACAGAAGAAACTAACAGAAATGCGTAAAAAAATTCACAAAACATGAAGATGGAAATATATTGGACAAATTTATCAAATATTCTAACAATCATGTTTATTGTACAATGTTTATTAAACGAATGACCACTTCTATCGGAATCGAAGTTTTAATTAGATAAGCTAACACTAAAGAAAATTCTTTGAGTGATATTTCTTTAGGCCTTCTTTTCAGACTTATAGGTATTTTACCGAAAATTTAACCTATAGGACTATGTATAGCAACAAATCCAGTGAAGATGTTTTGATCTCAGATTTTTCCTACAGAAAGGTCTATTTATAGGTAGAATGTCCTGAAAATTTCAGCTCAAAAGAATGTATCGTTCTTGAGATATTAAAAAGTTCTAAAAACAGACAATTTTAGCATCTTTTGTGTTATATGAGACATTTTATGAAACTTTAATATCTCAAGAAAGATATATTCTTTTGAGCTGAAATTTTCAGGACATTCTGCCTATAAGTAGATCTTTTTGTAGGAAAAATCTGAGATCAAAATATCTTCATTGGATTTGTTGCTATATACCATCCTGTAGGCTAAGTTTTCAGTAAAATACCTATAAGTCTGAAAAGAAGGTCTAAGGAGATTTTTCATGCCCATATTCGGAATCAGCATAGTCGAGATAGCCTGGAATCCACTAGGTTTTATCTAAAAAGCGATTTCACAGTTGCGAAAGTTTCCTCGTTAGTACGTAGGTGAGGTTGGCACCCGATTCTAGTATTTCCACCACCGATTCACCTAGGAAGCGTTCCAGAGTATTTCAAAAATGTTCCAAGTGGAACTCGATGAGCTCTATTCATTGGTGAAATTAGATTCTCAATGGCTCAAAACCTGCACAGGAAAATCTAAAATTACTGATTTTGTATCTTTGAAATCCTTATAAAGTCTGGTCGTAAGCGTCTAGTAGGTGTTCCAAACGGTCAGTGTCGAAAATGCAAAATGTAGAACTATAAAGTTTCGAATAATTAGAATCTCGAAGAATTGATTGCGATCAGCACTGTCAAACTTGAAAGTTAAATTCAACTGTGCAACTATTCACACAGCATTATTTCAAATAATGGCTAATGAAGATCTCGTGACACTCTCACTCAGTGTGACGCCCTCTGGCCACGATCTCAGAATCTAATAATTGAAAAGGTGAATCGCAAATACTTGAATTCAAGTTTAAAGTTTGACATACATTATTATTTTACTGATGTCTTACATTTCACATTATTCAAGATGTTCCTGTTGGAACATTCAGTTTTCTGAGATTTTCCTCTTCAAAATGCTCGCATTTCGAAATATTGAGTTTTCGATCTTTTGACATAATATCATCTATTTCTTGCTGATGTTCGGCTACATTTTTCATATAAAATGCTTGTGAACAATCTTCACATGTAAATTGATCGACACCTTTGTAACATGTGACACAATATGCTCTTATAACTGTTGAAGTAATTACAACGGTATTCTAACTCAAAGAAAAAAGCCGTAGTGAGTAATCAATCTGTATGTTATCTATCAATAAAAGAAAATAAATATCGGAAGAGAGAGAGAAAAAAAGTGATCGTACTACTACACCTGTAGATGAGAATGAGTATGAATGATTGTTTTATATTGAAAAATCATGTTTATTTTTAATCAAAAGAAAAGTAAAGTATAATTAATTAATCAATAGAATGAATTAGTTTGGTAGAGTTATTTTTGTACGATGATGATTTTGATCATGTAAACCAAGAAATTCACATTTATCACATAAATTAATTCCACATGAACACTTGTATCGAATCCCAATAATTGGATTCATAAAACATGAATTACATGATACATTCGTATGACGCATCTTCTTACGATTAAGCATATAAACTGAAGATGCATACAGATTGGAATCTTTGATACATAATAATGGATGACTATCTAAATGATTTTGATCACGACTTGTTCGATTAATCGATTTACATGATTGACAAAAATCAACATCGAGACAAAATAAACATTTATATCGATCTCCTTTGATTGGTGACATTTCACAACCATCACAGGTCACATGTGGATGACTAATAGCATTTATCTGTTGACTTTGATTTTTTTCTGAATTACCATCAAATTCAACTTTACATACATCGATAATTTCTTTATTACTACTTAATCTTAATGTTGCAATTTCTTTTTGTTGATTAACTTGACCATAATATTTATAAATATGTACCATAATAGTTGTGGCACCAGTGAGACTTTGTTGATGATTGGCAAAGTATTTTGCTCGAACAGTATATGTACCTTTAACCGCTTTTCGAACTAAATATTCTTCTGGTCCATAACCATTCATAAAGTCACGACTAATCATTCCACCAATTGCTGTTTCTTTATGACCATAATAACATTCTTCACCAGTAGGTTCGATTACATGTAGATCCACATCAGTATCATTAGTGTCCCAAACTAGAACTATTCGTAAATCAACTGGTAAATGACGAATTAAACGATTATCAATCAATGCAGATAATTGTCGTTGTTGTTGAAATTTAAAGATAAATGAATTAAATTCATGTAATGTGGTCAATTCAATTTCAGCAAAACGATTATCCCATTCCCCTAAGATCACTTTTTGAAATAATTTTGCTGCTTCTTGAACATGATTATTGCTAGTATTTGATTCTTCTAATAATAAAGCAAGATCTCGATATGATTGTGGTTCATCGGATCGTAAAGTTAAAATATGTCGAAAAATATTTTCTGCCAAACTCAATAATCCAAGTTCAACTAGTTTATATGCCACTGTTCGTAATAATTGTGGTGATTCTAATTCTAATTCTAAAACATTTGTTAAAATACGTAAGCCAATATATTCATATTGGTTGGAGATAACATTTGTTTGACCTCTTACAGACGATGTTATCTGATAAGAATTAAATGTATCGATTGATGATGGTTGTGGATTTGTTGAACGTGCTTGAGAGAAAAAATATGATGCAATATCAAAATAAAATGATGGTGATTTCGAATACGATGAACGTTCCTTTAAATAAGCTTCATAAGCTGTCTGTAAATTACTACTTAATTTAATTTTCTTCATGTATGGAGTTTGTGGATCCCAATTTTGAAGAATAATTGTTTGAACATTACTATTATTTGTCAAAATCTCATCGTCGTCAGATGATTCGATTGATCTTGATGATTCTGCACGTTGTTTCATATGAGAAGAATATGTCCGCATTTCTTGACGCGCATCCATTGTTGACCGAACAGGCAGAGAATAGTTGGATTCTGAATATGATCTGTCATCATTCGATTGAATTCTATTTATTTCTCTAGAGTTTCGATCAAGCATGTGGGACGAAGAATAATTCGATTGTATCCTCCGTGGTTCAAATTCTAACGAACTGGTCTCATACAAGTCACTAAGTTGTGGTGATCTTCTAAATGCATTTGTACGATTTGTATCTGTAATAATTTGATCATACCATTGACAACGTCTTTTCCATAAATTGAGTACAGCTTCTGTCTTTGTTTGCTTTTGCATATTATCTTCTTGATATTTATTTTGTTGATATTTCATATAATCATTATACAATTTTGTTCGTGATTTATGCGGACAAATTTTATATTGAATATGTTGTTGCAATGTTTCCAATACCATAATGGAAGTAAAATCACTGACAATAGAATATTTCATACCAATTTCTAATATACGTGCTTTGTTTTTCTCTGGAAATGCGGTTAAATCTGCGAGCATTTGTTTAGCATATAAACGACGCAGTAAACCATAATTCTCAGCTGATGGAGTAGCTTTAGGGATTGTGAATTCTTGACGATGCAGCTGATTGGCAACCATAAATTTCACGGCTATTCTAGCTGAAACAGATGAGGAAATTTTTCCGGTCAAGATAAATTGTTTGGTATTTGGTGTTAATGTTACTGAATGCCGTGGATAAATATCACGGACAGTTACATTATCAGGTACATCAGTACTGATGTATCGAGATTGTGGAATAGTAATCCATTTAATAATATCATTGACATTATTCAAAGAAATGATTTTCTCATGGGATATATGTCCACCACCACTAAGATTGGTTAGATAATTAATTAATGCATGATTTGTTTGTTTCTGTGGTGTGTTAGCATTAAATATCCAAATTGGTTTTTTAGTGAAATTATTGAATGCAACTGGATCATCATTACCAATGGTTGAAAGGCAATCACTAAATAAAAAATAATGAGTCGTATTCGGAACAATAGTGGAAATAGTTGATAATTGAAATAAATTTGTTGCACCATCATAAGATAAATCAGTTAATTTTTGCTTCAATTTTGACCAATAATCTCGATCAGAAAATTGAAATACGATAGGTTCTTCCAATATATTTCGGAATACAACTAGAGTTATTGTCACATCAATACCATTCGATTGCCAAAAATTTAATATTTTTCCGAGCATTTTTATTTCAGATTTAGGGAGCATTTCAAAATTTTTGCCGGTCGGCCAGCCGCTCAGCCGCAAAGCCGGTCGACCGCTCTGCCGCTCAGCCGTTCTGCCGCACAGCCGGTCGGCCGCTCTGCCGCGGCATAAACAATGGATTTTATGTCTTTTTATCGCGGCAGAGCGGCCGACCGGCTGTGCGGCAGAACGGCTGAGCGGCAGAGCGGTCGACCGGCTTTGCGGCTGAGCGGCCGGCCGACCGGCAAAAATTTTGAAATGCTCCCTTACGATCTTCATGATTTTCTCGACTTAAACTTGCATCCCATAATATACAAATTGACATTGTTTCCTCTATATTCAATACAATGTTGTTAGGAGGCACGATTGGTGGTGGTAAACACAACGCAAAATAGGCTTCATTATGATTCTCCGGATCGATTTCGACGCTACAAATTGGCTGTCCTGATGACATATTATTCAGCACGTATGAAATACATTGATCATCTTTCGATGGTTTAATATTGATTAAATGAAGATCAGAACGATATTGGCCATTAGATTGAATAAATTGTTGTTTAAAATTCGTATTGGAAATAAATTGTGGCTGAGAACTATCGAATGCTTGAGTACAAATTAATGAAACATCTAAATTTTCTAATTTACTGGTAAAATAAATGGGAATATCATATCGAAAATGATCCCTTTCGATCTGTGCTTGATCTTGATAAATAACTCGAATAATTCGTATTCCACCAGAAGCTATCGGATATACTCTTGTGCGAAAGATATTTCCAGTTACCGTTTCAACGAAACCTGGATCGACACCCTTTCGAACTTCTTTTTCAAATACTACACGAGCTTTTTCTTTTTCTACAACAACACCTTCCACTATCACTCCATTTACATCAAGACCTATAAAGAAAAAGTAAATGATGTTCTTAGTTGTTACATAGTTTATTCTCGGTACTTACCAAATCCACAAATTGTTGCTGTTTCTGGAAGGGTAAATTCCAATGCTCCTTCTAAGACCATATGATGATTGTTTCGAAAAGTCATTGTTGTTGCCACTTGATGTATTAATGGAAATGTTGCATTTACTTGTTGTTCTACTTGCAACTTGACTAGGGTCAACGGTGTGGAAGATGCGTCACCAAATTTGTTATTCCTACCAAAATACATTGGGAATGATGTACGTCCATCTTCATTATTAGAACGAAAAGCCATTTTAATTGCTAATTGCACAAAATATATCTAGAAAAAAAAGTTTGTACAATGCAGATGGGTTTAATCGCATAACTCGGTAACTGTTTTCATCTATCATATTTCAATATGCGGGTGTTGACATTGCACATTCTAATACTCGCTTAGACTAACAGGATAATTTTATAGACGATGTAAACATACAAGAAAGATTCTATGTTCTGTATCGATTCTCAAAATTTTCTTTTATGTATGTTTTATTTATCGTCAGCTACGCAAAAAGATGTGTGTGCAGATAAAACAGACCCCTACCGATGTTATCATTTTGTTTTTTT
>JAJEKB010017043.1:0-40931 GCA_022393335.1 Macrotrachela quadricornifera | reverse complement strand
CCTTTGCTTAAGGAAACAAGGTACCTCCCTCACTACTTTTGGATTGCCCTAAGTAATTTCTCTTTGTGATAGTAAAGCAGCAATTGATAATGTTGATAAATCGATTCATACTGCTTCTTTATCATAAATTTGTGATATAGATGCACTTACATTTGTAGTACGTGCTTTTACAGCTTGTTTAAATGTTCGAATTGACATTTCTTCAGGTTCTGGTAGATGATAATGATCATCTTTAATGTTTCAGATAATATCATTTAGACTAGTATGCATAATCACAACACAATGTGGATTCAAGCATCCTTAATATTTTGTTCTACTCGTCATTTCATTCAATTTGAAGATAAAATTATCTGCATTCAACATTTTCTTGCCTTTTTATGAAATAATAAATAAAACTGCATGAGAAAGAGTAGTCATAATATGCGATGTTATCCAATTTAAGATTGAAATATTATGAGTATATGACTATTATAAACAACATGAGGAATTTTTTCAAATTTCAAAGTTTATTTCGAACTTTCGATGAAACACATTCATCATCATCAGGAAAAAATAACAAAATTAGAGAGGTATAATGATTATATACAGAAAAGATAAATTAACAAAAAAGAATACATGGAACAGTTTTTAATTCTTCTAATTGAGGTGTATATATTCGTGAATATATAGAGTAGGTAAAAATATTTTTCCACAGGAGTAACAGAGTAATTTCAAATACCATACATAATTATATTAATATCAAATTAAAGCGCGTCGAAAATGGAATTTATTGATGCTAAATAGTAAGAGTTATCAAAATCTTTTAATGTCGAATTTAAGAAATTTGTCGAAATTTTATGCTTTTTCGGCTTAGAAAACTCAAGAAGCTAGTAATTCAAATATAGATTAAAATATTTTTACATGGTTTGATAGAGCTCATCGAGCTCCACAAAACTACATTCTAATAAATTTTTGAACCATTTTTCTGCAATCAAAAGTTTAAGAAACCACTTTGAAAGTCCTAAAAAATCTCAAATAACTCATTTTTTTATATGAAAGAAAAATTACCTTTTTTCTTTATTTTTTTTTCTAATTATAGATACTTCAAATTATACTCATTAGACGCAGGTTTTTTAAGATGAATCTGACGAGCATGTTTTGAAGTATCTATGGTAGAAAAAATAAAGAAAAAAGGTAATTTTATTGAAAAATCAGGTTTTTTTTCTTCCATATAAAAGAATGAGTTATTTGAGATTTTTTTTAGAATTTTCAAAGTAGTTTTTTAAACTTTTGATTGCAAAAAAATAGCTCAAAACTTTTTAAGATTATACAGTTTTGTAGAGCTCGACGAGCTCTATCAAACCATGTAAAAATATCAAAAGAAAATATTTTAATCTATATTTGAATTACTAGCATCTCGAATTTTCTATGGGGAAAAAAACATAAAATTTCGAAAAATTTCTTCAGTTCAACTTTAAAAGATTTTGATAATTCTTACCATTTAGCATCAATAAATTCCATTGTCGACGCGATTTAATTTGATATTAATATAATTATGTATGCTATTTATATTATTCTGTTGCTCGTCTGGAAAAATATTCGTACACTTCCTCTACAAATACAACAAAAACGCTTATAAATGTATTCTTTAGCTGTTTATCTTGACATAGATAGATTAAAACAGATTATTTGATTTTTAATCAGTCTTTATCAATTATTTATTCTTAATTATCGGTTTTAATTGAAATCAACGAAAACTAGTTTTTCTCGATTTTTAACCTACAAACTCATATATCTGATTGATTTCTTGAACAATTTGATTCAATAAACGGTAAATATAATAATCAGTAGATCGATGTTCAACATAGATGCTATACTCTCGGATGCATATTTCAATTTGAGCTGACTCAAATGATACAACATGTCAGTAAATTAGATTAGAATTAGCTGTGTCGTGTTGTGACCAACTGAACTCAATAATCAGTAGATAAGATTTCAATCGAAAAATTGTATCAAATCGAACAAAATCATAATAATTTACTTAAGACCGGTCTATAAGAGTACTATTTTTATCAATTCTTAATTATAAAAAACGATGAAACTCAGATTTCCTTTGTTTCTTTTTACCTAGAATATCAGTTTTCATTCCTAGGCTGATGATAGACTGGGAATATGATATTGAGTAAAACACAAAATTCTGTAGAAGTGTCATGTTGTATCATTTTAAAATTTCTTCCTTCACAAAATCTCATTTCTTCCTTTTGTAGATTCAAACATTTCTGCAATGGAAAACAAGTAAATATACAAGGTAGAATAAAGAAAAAAGACAAAATTTGAGTACTAATAAATTATCATCAAAATAAAATATTCACTTGCTATAAAAAACTGACAAATTCGAGTGACTTCAAGATGTTGCTAGTTTAGTTTGTCCTTTGGAAATTTTTGGTGTTGTGTCAGCATACAGACATTTTGCGTGGCAAATAGTCAACATCAATTTGTTTGCCTAATCACATTAAAAAATTTTTTTTCTTATGTAACAAAATGTTTTTATCTTGATTTCCTCTTTCACAAACAAAGGGTGGTCACATTTACGAAAAAAAAATAGCGTGTCAATAACGATAAAAATCTTTGATTAGAGTTACAAAGCACGCTGTCTTTAGAAAAAAATTTAACTAGCTGCAAACATCTATGGGATGGGCCAAGTCAAACTTCAACAACCCATGGACTAACTTTGGTAGGACCAATCCGAGCTATTAGGATCTATGTTTTCTCGTCAGGTCAACTTATTCCCCTAATTTTATTGCACGAACTCTTATGGTCATATAGTTTTTTAAAATGCATACTTTTTCTACAAAGTCTTCTGGTATTTATACAAAACATTTTGTATTATGATTAATTATTACTACATCATTTATCATTTTAAACATTTATATGATGTACACTCATTATCGATTTTATTGCATTTCATAAAACACCATATTAATAAGTCAATTTGATTTTAAAAATCATTGTTGAAAACGAAATGTTTACTTTTAAGTATTAATTTGGATGTTGATGATTAGATCAATCTATTTTAACATCTAAAAGTAGATCATAATAATGACATTATTTAGGTTTATGAAGGTAGCTTCGAATATATTGAATATTTTGCTGAATACTAGCAGCATCAGGATGATTAGATCCCACTGTCTGATGTAGAATTGCAGCAGCTTTCTCGAAATATGATAATGCTTGTTGAAGATTACGTTTTTCTACATAAATACCTCCCATATTATTGTATATAGTTGCAATATTAGGATGTTGAGATGGAAGCGATTTTTGATAGATTTTAAGTGCTTCATTGAAATGTTCTAATGCAAGATCAGAGTTACGAAGATATAGATAGGTAGTCGCAATGTTACTGTGTGATCCGCCCAATAGAAAATGATTCTCATGAAGTTGTTTTTTTTGGATATGTAATACTTTCTTTTGATAAATAAGTGCATCTGCATATTTCTTTTGTTTAAAATAAATAGCTCCAATGTTACTAAAAACTTCAGCCGATTTTGTGTGATCTTCACCATATATCTTTTCATATATTTTTAATGCTTCATTATAAGATTCAAGTGCTTGCTTGTATACATCCTTGCGAAAGTAAGCACCTCCAATCAAATTATAAATATCTGCAATGCTTGAATCATTTGCTTCTCTTAATTGTAATCTGATTTCAAGTGCTTTCTGGTACCAATCAAGACTCTTGTCGAAATTACCTTTTCCGCTAACTACATTGCCCAAATTCACATAGCAAACACTGAGATTATATGCTAAAAAGAAAAATAAAAATTAGTGTTTTCAAAATGGACATGAAAAACAATAAAACTAATCTTGTCTGTCGCAAGAAACAAAAAGGGTAAGATATTAACATTTCAAAACTATTAGTACTATAATCGAATAATTAAAATTAGGCAAGTTGAATGGGAAAAAATGGTATGAAACTGCTCATCAAGTTTATATAAAATAATATTTGAAAGCAAAAACTATACCACTAGTTTGATCTGTATAATGATTAAGAGATGATTCATCAAGCAAACGACAAAGATATCTTTCAGCATCATCGAATTTTCCCATGTTAGCGAGTACAATACCATATACACCAGCATTTGTATGTCCTTCACTATGATAGTCGATTTTCATTTGATCGAAAGTAGATTTAACATCATGACCATTCTCACTACATAATACCAATTGAATAATACATAAACGTCCTTCATAACGAATATGAACAAGTCGAAAAATAGATCCTAACATCATAAGTACTTCTTCTTCATCATCAATATAACTAAATCGAGTGATGTCAGCAAAAGATTTTACACCTGCAACTTGTGGATCAGCTTCAATTTCGAATAATACTGGTTGTAAATCACCATTAGATATTTCAATATCACCTAAGAAAAAAATAGCTACTTCACGATCAAGAGTTGTAGAAAGAAATGAATTCATAGAAATCAATTGTCCTATACAATTGTTTAATTGTTGAACTTCTTTTTTTGACATTAATTGACCTCGATAAACATGAATAGGTGCTGGATATTGATATTCTTTCAATTGATATTGAAGATCACGAATAAAAAATCCAAGTAAATAAAGTAGATCAATATTTTGCACACGAAGAGCTTTATTTAATGATTTATAAAGAAAACAATCTCTTGTATACCATGTTAAAGCATGATTAGATGAATAATTTAGTTGAAATTCATGAATAATATTTAGTTGGGAATTATCATTTGCATATTCTTTTTTACAATAAGAAATAAATTCATTTTTTTCTATTGAAATAGATTTCATTCGAAGTAAACAATCAATCAATATCTGTGAATGAACAAATTGACCATTAAGTTCAGTTGTCGATTTTTCTTGATTACCATTCTTATAATAAATATTAATTGAAAGAGGTTCCTGAAATCTATCACGACTAGTTTGTTTTTCTTGAGTTGATAGTACTTGTATTATTAGTTCATTTAAATCTTCAGTCACATTTTTAACCTAAAATAAAATATTTTATAGATGAGAATTACATGAAGGGCACAGATATTCATTCCTTATCGATCATATATGATAGGTATGTGGTG
Organism: Macrotrachela quadricornifera; assembly: GCA_022393335.1. Lineage (NCBI taxonomy): Eukaryota > Metazoa > Rotifera > Eurotatoria > Philodinida > Philodinidae > Macrotrachela > Macrotrachela quadricornifera. Next base: position 35,844 of record JAJEKB010017043.1, on the reverse strand, counting down.
TTATCAAGTCAAAATAGAATACAATTATCAATACATCGAAATGACGTCTTTTTGAAGATTCTCTAAGATATCTTTCGAAACATTGCTTACTTTCTTATACATTTTAGTCCATTCTTCATTTCTCTTATCCATGCAATACACAAAAATTGATGAAATTTGTATAAGCTGATAAATACGAGGTACAAGTAATTTGCCTGATCGACCACCAACAATCAGAATAATTCGATGACCTTTAGGTACAGATCGAATATATTTTTCACATTCTTTATCATCTGTATATGTTTTTAATTGATTCACAGGTGTACGAAGTAATTGTTGAGCATTAATATATTCTTCTGTATCATTAACAGAAGCATCAAGCCAAACAATAGATCTGTTTATAACATTAGATGTTTGTGATGCATGAACAGTTCCCATTACTATGTCAAAAATGATTACTTACTGTATGCAAAATTTTTCTGTTTTGTGTCATACGTTTGCGACTATAAAAATGTTCTTCGTTCTTTTATTTACTTTGTTACGAAAGCTTCATGATTGGTAAAAAAAAGTAGGAAGTAAGCATATTTATTTGTTTCTTTCACATAAAAGTAGTATAATATAACAATCTCAACATCAAACTCTATTATAACACTTACATTACTCTCTTACCACGCATATAAAACATGTATGAATCATTTTTAAGAGAATGTGTCCGTATTCAATACAGTTATACATATGTTGAACTAAAAGGGTGTAAATGGAATTAAGAAGTTGGAAACTAAAATTATTTGATACATAAATTTAAATGAAAATTTATATTACTTCTGAGTTAAAATATATCTCTGGATAGCAAAAGGTGAAGTGATTATTTTAAGTGTATTGTCAGAAAAGAAAGACATTTTTAAAAGAATAATACCATATTTTGAAAGTTCATGGAGTTTTCTATCACTCTATACATTTATGTCTTAGTTTCTACTTAACCATTGGTAAAATAAATTGAGTACAATAAAGGCACCCTCATGTCCAGATTTCCACAGACTTGATTTTGTCACTGTCATGAAAATAAGTTTTTAAAATTTTTCATTATTATAGAATTACTTCTTTTAAAAAGGTAACCATATATTGTAATAGTGCTTGAAATTCTATATTTTTCTATGTATTTGTTTATTGCCTTGCACTTATCTATTATGAAAATTATCCAAGAACAGTGAAGTTATCTCAACTGATAATTTCGAAAATTTTGTATGTGTTAGATCTTTTCAAATTATATATACAAAGAAAATAAATTTTTACAGAAATAAGTATAAATTTTGATAGAGTTTCAAATTCTCTATCATCCTATATATTTTCGTCTTATCGTATGTTTATACACTAAAGAATTAATCGGATAATATTTAAAAATACTCAATGATTAACCTTAAATTGAAGGGAACAAAATAAAATTAATTCGGTTGAAGAGATTCGTGAATACAATTTGGATCAAACTAAATATATTCGAATATCATGGAAGTAATAAACATCAAATCAAGTATTAACGAATTGCTACTCGACTTTACATAATTATTCTTGCGATCTCTTTCGTTATATTAAATTTATAAACATTGTTTGTTCAAGATATATATTAGAAATTCATTCTCCGACCATCTGAATGTCAATACAAGCAACTTCAACAAACCTATTCTAATAAACTTTTATCTTCACACATTTCCTCGTTCTAAATTTTTTTATTGACTGTTTTCCTATTGAAGCATTGCTCAAATCAATCTTAGGATGTTTCTACAATCGTTCATGTTTGCTTGATATAGACAAAAATCTGGTTAACTCTCTAGGATCAGTTTTTAATTATTCTACTTTGGATAAAACACTTAATTTACCCAATGAAAATATCAAATCAATCAATAATAAACTCATGATTCATTCATGACCATTTAGTATTTCTTTTACTTCATGTTATAAAACATGTGCACGTGAATCATGTACATTCGAATGTATGGGTCAAAAAAATATATTCTTTATTGTTACAACAGTTCTTGGTATCTCTGGAGGATTATCTTTTAGATTAAACATCTCCATATTAATCATTATTCAATGCATGGAGAAGATAGTGAATAATGTTTCTTTTCATAGATTTAAACATGTTATAAAAAACATATTCATCTTTACTACCGAACAACAAATAATTGGTCGATTTCATTTCATTTATCTTTCAATAATATTATGCGCTCTATTTATCTCTTCTAGTCAGACATCAAAATCAATAAAAATTTAACTGACTAAATCATCACTTCCTACTTATCAACATGTTATTCTGACTCTCTTCAATGTTCTTATTCACATATATCTATCCAACATAAATCATTTTTTACTATTGTACCTAGTTTTCATCATTTATATTCAAGTCAGTTTGTTTCAGATAATTGGATAAGTTATCTTTATGGTCCAAGTAATCGAATACTTCGCTTTCCATCTAGTGATTATCAATCGTCAGCAACTGAACAATTTGTCAACTTTCTCAAGAAATAGTTAATGATGCTCTTTTACATTAACTTACAAGTGATTTAATTAATTCTCAACTTTTATCTCCAAAACTTTTCAATGAACAAATTTAAATAATTATGAATCAATTTCAATTGGCTGCACCAAATTTATTTCTTAACATTGTTAATCTAATTCGTGAGATTAATAGTTCTAATATGATGATGAATGGACAGCACACTGAATGGTTTTATATTCGTGACAATATTATAAATTTTTATTGGACTGCACATACAACACCAGTCATTTATGAATAATGTAATTGTGGATCATCATAAAAATGTACTCAACTATTGAGATGTATGATGATTGGTTGTTATACACTTGATGCAAATTGATATTTTTTACAAAATTTAACAATTCAAGTTAAATACAATTATTCAGTCGATATTAAATAATTCAATGGTTGCAGAATATGAAAATTATTTTTATCAATGTTCACCATCATCATGTATATACTCTTATGTGACAAGTAATGATATAGTTAAAGCAGCAATATCTTTTATTTGTCTTTATGATGAATTAGTTGTTATCACTCAATGTTTAGCTATATAATCATTACAAAATTATATCGATGTAAAATACATAGAGTCAATCTAATGATCATTGAATAAAATAGATAGTTTATTAACAATGAATCAATTTCATAGTTTTACTTAATTTTAGTCTATAGATAAGCACAATAATGGAGAGAGGAATGCATTGATATTATCAAGGCTTTTTTTGATGTTGTATTAAAATTATTCTAGAAATTGTAAGTGTTGTGAATTATGACAGAATTATCAATAGAACAAACTTATGATTTCCTTTAACATGAATTAACATTTTACTTTTTTCAAAAGTTATCATTGATATCTAGAAGAGAAAAAACAAATTGCTTTCAATTTAGAATTGAGAAATTTTTTCATTGTTGATAATATTAGTTAAAGTCTTCATCAAACCATTATTCGTCATAAATAATTCTCGAAATCGATTAATATTTTCAGTTTTTTAGATTTAACTGGCCTTATTATTTTATCTTAATATGGAAAATAATACATCTCATTTAAACTCTTCTATTGTATTTGTCTATCTCCAAATGCAACGATAGACATTAAACAAGCATTTTGAACCAATTAGGAAACTATCATTGAGCATAAAATAGTCATTTCTTTTTACAAAAGATATAATATCTAATGATCAAATAGAAATTGTGATTTTAATATACAAACAAGTAGATAAAATTAATTTATATTGAATATACAAGTGAAATGAAAGATATAAATTAAAGCTTAGAATATACTGGGTAACTGATTTATTTATGACTACAGGAAGAGTCATAATGATGATAGTATCTCATATTTTGCAAATATCTCGATTTAAGAAAATGACAGCATTTTAATTTATTTTTCAGAAGATTGACCGTCAAAAGCTATATAAAAAATTTTGTCAACGTAGTGTGAAACTCACATTTCTTCTTTAGCAATTATTATACTAATACAAGATATATAATGAAAATAGCTGTTAGTTGCTTTTCGATCATCAGATAAATAATTTGTTGTATTTATATTTGTATTTCTAGTAGAATTTTTAAAATTGTTTTACTGGCGCTCTAGTATTTGATTGACTCGTTGCTATTTGTTTATTTATTTATTTTTATTTAATTTAGTCTCGTAACGCTTGCACTAGGACGGATTACAATTGATTATGAACTTTATAACAATTACAGCAGTTTTAAATTCCATTATTATTTGGAATTTATTTCAAATTAGTAAATAATTTTTTTGGAGGCATCTGTAGGATTTCTGATTGGAAAGACAACAAATGATTGGTTCTTTACTTGTTTTGCTATGAATCATTTAACGTCTAGTCTTGAAAATGAAGAGCTATCCTCCAAAACGTCGACTTATCTTAGTATAAACATTGTTAATTGTTATTCATAAAAAAATCGAATTACAGTTGATTATGTTTAAAAATTCTTATAATAATTAATTAATAACTTCAATTAATATTTTTCTGTGAAATATATTCTATTTATGGTAGAATGCAAAACAATTTCTCAAAAACCAGTAGAAAAATGACTATATTCAACGAATTATTAATCAAATGTTATCTCTCTAATATGGCTGAAGAACTTTAGTTAAAACATGGACTGAGATAGACGGTGTCCAAATGATCGACTTATACCTAAAGTACGTAGCTATAAAATGGTGCAAAATAACGCTTGATTCGGATGACTAAGGTCTGTTATGAAAGAGAAAAGCGAAAAACCCTCGAATTAAAACTTACATTCACTGTTTACGTCTAATTCATTAAGATAAAGTATAGGGTGGACATACAAATAAGTTATCAGCAAATGTGAAAGCTTGTATTTCGTTTTTTCTTTACATGCATTTTTTTTTCAATTCTACCCTAACCATCATAATGTTGATGATGAAGGAAGAAAACAAACGTGCACATAGTTTTGTATTTAAAAACCGTAATATTACTATACATTGTCATTTTTACGCATTTTTTTCACTTATCAATTAGGTTGTTGTTTTTTTTTCTTAGAGACAACTTCATATAATTATCTACTATGTCTAATTGTTACTTTTTTGATCAATTACCTGTCGAATTATTACATACCTTATTCACCTATTTTTCAGCACATGAAATTCTTCATACTTTTTCTAATATGAGTAAGTATGTTAATTCTGTACTGCTCAACTATTGTGCTTATCGATTAAATTTCAAATCAATTCGAAAATTCGATTTTCATCTTGTTTGTCAAAATATCCAACCAGAACAAGTTATATCCCTAATACTCTGTGATGATAATGATACACCTGGTCAATCTCAACTTTTCTTATCTAATTTTCAAATTGAACAGTTTATACGATTACGTTCACTTAAATTAATTATGATTGAAATTCAATCATTAAAAACTATTTTTTTGGATTTATATAAACTTAAACAATTATGTTCTCTTTCATTTGATATTGAAACTGTTCAATATAAATATCCCAATGATATTATTGCAATTCATACATTATTAATTAATAGTTATACTCAAATTATACCTCAACTAAATCATTTACATTTGAATAATATTGATGTCTTACCATCTATATCATTTCCATATCTTTATAAATTAAAACTGGAAAAATGTTCAATTGAGGAATTTGAAACAATTTTTCAACAAGCACCTCAACTCAAATCATTTTCTATTTGTCTAAATTTAAATTCGTTAAAATTTGAATTTAATATACCAAACAATCAATTGATTCAACTTAATCTAAAAATTAATCGTATGTATTAAAACAAAACTATATGTAGTTATCTTAATAATGTCTAATTAGTAAACAGAGATGTCTATCGAGGTGCTTATTTATTCAGAAAATATCAAAACAATTTTTGTATTATTTTTTTTTAAATAAGATTTTGTAATTTACAGATTATCGTATAACAATTGAAGAAATTGAACAATTCTTATCACAATTTCCTCATTTGAAATATTTGGAATTTGAAAGCCAAGCTTCAAAAGATCTTTTTGATGGACATCGATGGCAAAGAATAACGAATACTTTCATTATATTCAATTTCAAATTTGATTCATCAAATATTTTAATGAAAAATATTCTTGAATCATTTTCTACTTCATATTGGCTGGAAGTAAAACATTGGTTTGTAGCATATAAAGATAATTGTTTATTTTCAATACCACATTTTATTCCTAAACATCTTGAAATTTCTTCCCAATCATCTTATATTCATTCAACAGCACCTAATCATACGATTATTAACAATCATTTAAATAAAATTATAATACAAACAGATACCATCGACAATAATCATTATTTTACTCATATAAAAGAACTTGAAATTGAATGTTCAATATCATTAAAGATTCTTATTAGTATCATAGATTTAAATCAAATAGAACATTTATCTATATTATCATTAAATGATTTTTTAAAATTCATTCCATTAAAATCTATTATGCGTCAACTTCGAAAATTATCAATTAGAAATGATATAACAAGTAATATGATTGAATTATTTCGATATTATCAATTTAAACAAATTCATAAACTTGAAATAAGTATTTCTAGTGAATATAATGATTACATCATTGAAGAATTATCTCATCTTTTTCCATATATACAATATCTTATATATAAATCTGATATTCAATCAAAACAAACAATGGTTCGTTTTATTGATGAATTTAGATATTTATCAAATGCATTATTTTATGGTGATTCGAAATTTTTTCTTACTGAATATATTTTTCTTCAAAATCCAACTTCATTAAATAAATATTCACAAAGACTTAGAAAATATAATTTTACATGTCGACTTTATTATTTAAAAACATCTCATACAACATGTAGTATTCATTGGTGGATTGATGAACAGGTAAATTATTCTCTTAAATTGTAATTATTGTCAGATATGTGAGCAATTCAAAATTTAAGTGAATCTTTGTTTTTTCTACATCATTTGATAGAATATAAACTGTTAATCATGAAAATTTTTTCCAGAATGACGCTTCCAATCGTATCAAATGTAAAATGTATATATCGATTTTGTACACCTATCTAGCTATTCTGTGTAACCGATATATAACCAAATAATTTAATTCATCATCCTACTGATCACAAAAGTATGCGCTTCTTTCTTTCCTCTGTCAAGAAAAATCATTTTCATTATATTTTGGACAAAATAATGATGATCAGTTAAACGAGTTAACATATCTGACTTTATCTAGTTTTACAAAAATTGATCTATACATATTGCATTCAGCACTATTGAAAGTATCATCATAAAAAGACTTTCAAGATTAGAATTGGTTGCAAAACTTGTCTAGACTCAATTTTTAATTATCAGTCTGAAAGAAATTATCTTTAGAAACTGAAAAAAAGTACCAAGCAAAATTTTCTTTCATATTTTTCGTTTTGAATTGTTAGCATGTAAAAGCTTTTTGTCATTTAGCCATCATCACGTTTTTTAAATATACATTGGTTACCAAGACGTGGTTATTGGTGGTATCGATTAAAATACATTGTCTCTTGTATGTCACACAAAAATTTAGGCGTTAATAAATCCATGTTTATGTATTTTATACTATTGATAATTCTATTATTTATTGGTACTTTAATAATATATTATAATTTTAATTGTTCATTTATTTGTTTATGTATTATAAACGCTTTTATCGCCACTCTTTTGGCTACTTTTTATTTGTTAGTATACATGAAATAAAGTTTTATGACAACTCTGTCAACTTTAAAGGTCTGTTTCGATCATATTGGGAAGAGAAATATTGTTATAAAAACATGCACTGATCATTTTTGGTCTTAAATCTTGCAGAAGAAATCTGCTCGTAATAGACACTAAGTTTCACGAATGAAAAAAAAAGCTATTTGAATGAATAATGAATCTCGATTGAAGGTATTAACTTCCGAATCTTTGTAATTGTTTATGAAAAACTATATTCTGAAACAGTAAATTTTGCGTTGCACTATCAAAAATGAAGAGAAATGTTTCAAAATGAAGACTTTTGTCTCAATAAATGTCTGTTGAGAAAAATCAGCAATTGTATCATATCACTTAAAGTACAAATCTATTTGATATAGATTTCTCTGATACATATCTACTGTCTATTCATCATAGCTATTGACTTTTGAAAAAATGAGTTGATTCAGTTTGAGTTCAGTTATCTTAATTTTCTTATCTCTCTCGCTTTTCTCAGGTACATAAATGGACTGAATAGATAATCGAGTTTACTGAATGGAAGATATTCAAATGTACATAATAATTCGCATAACTTTTTATTATTATTGAATAATTGATCAATTACAATCATACAATGCATGCTGTTTTCCCTACGACAAGAGCAAGATCATATATCATATCTATATTTAAATATAATTGAATATCTGTAAGTCATTATGCAACATTCACAAGATAGTTCAATGGCAAGTCGAAAGCAATACCGATGACTAGGATGAAGATAATTTAATATTTATCTTTAAATACATTTGAGTGATAATATCAATTTGACAAAGACATTAGTTTCATAATTCATCAAAATTCAAATCATTGAATAATCGTCTTTAGGATGAGCAGCCAAACCTTTTAACAAACTGAACATTGTTTCAACTTGTCCGAGTCAACGTAAGTTTATCAACACTTGAATGAGTCTCATTCTCAAGCAAAAAATAAAATAAAGATATTTTAGTTGCATATCATACATATTTAAAAACTGAAGAACTTTTTCCAGTTCTCAATAAGATACAGTTTAAGCATAGAAACTAAATTTTTTCTTACATATTTAAGAAAGAAAAAGGAATTAGTAATTCAGTAGATGTCATTCAATCTCAATGAATAAGATAGAATAATTTCTGTAAAATCTACCTTATCTTAAGCATTTCTAATTTATTGTTAACTGTTTTGATGATTATATTGATGAATAAAGATATGAGACGTTAACAAAATCGCTAAAAAACATTCAATTTAAAAGTTCATATAGCGTTTATATGTGGTAAATACATTAGGAATCCACTAATATTTTGATAATATCGTCAGACAGATTTTCTTTTAAGATAGTCTCAATATAAAATTGATACGGTAACGAGATATTTCTAATGATGGACGTGTATCTTTTAGTTGCTACCGTAACCAACTCATAAGTTTATCTTCCATTGAATTTTGCTCTTTGTCTTCACAGTCGGTTGAATATCGCTTTCGTCGTTCGTCATTATTATATTTCACATATAATGATCGTGAATTATGTATTGTTTTAACGAGATAACATATTGTTGTTCGATTTTTTACACTAATATGAAGTCCTTCACATTGCATAACAAGAGTTGAATGACTCAATTGTATGCATGCCTCTTTATCATGTGATACATAGTATCCTTGTAGACAGAGTCATTTGAATGATACATTCTTGATTTCTAATAAAAATTCAAGTTGAGTTTTACTTTTTTCACTAATATCATACGATGTTATCTCACATGAAGTTAAATAATTGACTGTTGGAACTAATGATTAAAAATAATTACTGGCACGAACATTTATTGCTAGTGATTCTTGTTTATAAAACTGAGTATCAGACTAGTAAGAGCATTTTTTACGCTTAACATCATATGTTAAATGACGCGTACAGCATCAAATGAATGTCAGTTCTTTTCTTAAGTATAAGTGAAACATATGTCTGCATTGGTTTCCAATTACACTGAATAAACCAACTATGCTGTACAAGCTAAAAGAGAGTTCGAAATGTATTGAGTAGTTTATCAATCTGCGGTACTTTGAAAACTGTATGAACTAATCATATTTCATTTGTTTTAAAAATTAAGCTAAATATTATTCGATCATATTAGTTGCGTTCTAACACTATTAGGGATAGAACATGAATTTATTTCAGATGGATCAGTCATAAATCATTTGATGCTAGCTAACTAATTTTTTCGAAAAAAACTTTTAACAAATTGTGTCTTTAAGGATTAGTCTTGAAATGAATAATGCTGGCAACTATTCTCATTATTTGATAAAATAAAGCTAAAAGTATCTTTACATCTTTATATTATTATTATTATTTAATGTTCTTAGAATTTTTAGTCAGATCTAAGTAGGTGAATTTGATAGTTCTCCAGAACAATGCCGGTAAACACGTGCTAAGAAATGTTGATAATTTGGAGTATTGTCAAGTGCCTAGGAGAGATTTAAAGAATAATTATCACGACTCAAAATAGATATAGATATGTAATACTTGATGATATTACGGTTGTCTGTGTGAACGTGCCAGAATCCGGTACATATACATAAGTATTATCAATACAACAATGAGTGAGATTTGGTAAGTTCCATATAGAGTTTCTAAAAGGCAGCACAGAAGCTTGATCTTTCCACTGACCTCGTGCCAAGCGGCAAGATTTGAGAGTTAAATGGGTGAGGTTTAATAAATGAGGTAATGCCAACATGATTTTTTCTATCATCTGTACCATCGAAAGACATCTTAATGAAAGTGATTTTAATTTAATAAACTGACCAAATGTGAAACCATGAATACCAAATCCATCAAATGCTTGTAAAGAACTCTTCTCCGATGAGAAATAGAATGAAGGTACTTTATCATTTAAAATTAGAAGATATTCTCGATAGGTTGTAACAAAATTATTGGAGTACATTGATTGGTAATCGATACCATATTCGACAAAATAACGAAAGAGGAAAAATTAAACCGAGAACTAAGATTATGAAATGTATGGATAACATGGTTAGAAGGGAGAAATTCGAATAGATGAACTAATTATTCGTTTTTCATAGATTTCTTTATCATTTGTTAAAGCCAAACGAATCCATACCTGTAGTGAAATAGAAAATATCTGGAAGAAAATTAAATTTTCGATCATCATACATATCTACTGGAAAAATGGTAAAGTTATGAATATCATATGATGTTAAATTTCAGTTCGGGCTCTGGTATACATTTGTTAGTTGCACACATATCTGCTGGTGTTTCATCATAAAAAAATGAGCCAAAATAGGGATCATATATTTGATAAGATGCCCAAAGTTGAATTATGCCATTAGCCATTAGATTTGTGTTACGTTGTTTCTTACTTTATGCTAAAATAGAATAGATTAAGGTTCTTTTAATTTTTTCATTGGTCTATTTTTTATCGATAAATATGAATAGTGAGAAGTGCATTGATTTTTGCTATGTTGCTCAGTATGGAAGATTAATGATTTAATTGATCGCAATACGAAGAATAAATCTTTCTTATGTTGTTTTACCATGCAGTCAACTAAGATCGATTACCATGCATTATTGTTGACATAAACAAAAGTTAATAATCAGTACTACTATGATACAAATGATAGTGGAAAAAGGATATTACCACTCTTTATAGCATGGATGATACTGTTAGCGACAATACCAGAGGTGAACTGAAATGGGCTTAGTTCATACTAAAAATTGTTTAACATTAATATTTTAAAGACAGTCTTTCTGATCTGACGTTTAAGGATTATCACTCCAAGAATCGTAGTATAATCTTAACAGGCATGGTAGAATAAATGGGGGTCTCAGCATTATGACTATAACTTTTTTTCTTTTTGATCTTTAGAAAACATAAAAAGTACCTAATTTTCTAAGCTAATGGATGTTCTACGAACGGCCAGTGTTCGTATCTCTCCATATACATGCAATTTTTGTTTTTACAATATGCAAAATTCTTTGCAACCAAAAAACTAATCTTCTTCGCAGAATCACAAACTGTTTGTCATGGCCATTAGCCATGTTAAATCCTTTTCTCTCTCGTGTTTGTTGTTTTCTTTCATACTTCTCCCACATGTCTTTTTCCTTCTTTCCTATTTTTCGTTATTCGCCTGTGAGGGTGAATAGGAGAGGATGTGTTGGAACGCGATGCATGTATGAAAAGATGTGGAAAGCAACGGATATATATTGTTGCATTCTCGTGCATTTATGATGATGTGTTTACACTCTTTGTGTTTGGTTATGGAATAATGTTTTCTTTCTTTACACTAGTTGCACAGACTTTCAACCATTCAGAAAAATAAAGAATGAAAATATATTTATTTTATATATAAAATATGATGATAAATTATGAACAATCTTTTGTCCATTGTTGTTGCCATTTAACATAATCATAAAGCATTTCATCTTTATTAGAATTATTATTGAGAATATTATCAATTAATATTTGTGCTTGATGAATATTATCTAAATTTTTTTGTTTATTATTATTGATAATAGGTAATCGTTGACGAAATACTGCAGTATGCAGTCGAGGTAAAACAGCTCCAATACGTTTTGATGAATAAACATTAGTTAAATGAGAAATAAGAGTATCTTCATATGTTTTCATCATTGCTTCTTGACCAATTGGTGTTAATGTTGATGAAAATTGATAGGATGATTTAAATTTTTTCTCTTTTACATGATCAGATTTATGAAAACTCTTTTTTGTAGTTATAGGAATCGTTTCATGTTGTCGATGAGTTTGATCAATTATCTAAAGTAAAGATTAACAAATAACAATTAGTTTTTTTTTTATTAAAAGGCACGAGGATGTACTACATCTCCAGATGATGGAAAATCAATAATCTTCTACTATGTATCTCGAATTCATTTTTAAAATAGAAAGCAAAGGAAATCAAATAATACCAATATATACAATACTGAACTTATACTATTAATAAAAATTCTTTCTTAATGATAAGCATGTCTTTGCACTTATTCAACTCTATGTTAATTGAATTAGAATAGTTTAAAAGAAGATATTTTAAAAAAGAAAACCTTAAGAGCTTGAAGATAATCGACATCAAGTTCATTTGATTTATACATTGGAGGTAAGACGACCCGTTGTCTTCGATTATGAGCATTGGTTGTTGTAGTTGCTCTTATAATTGGTGGCATTGTTATGACTCTTTTTATTTCTTTGTTTCTTTCTCGACTAATTGATTAAATGGTATTGAAAGAAGTGGAAGAGAACAACGCCCAAAGCGGATTCATCGTTCGACAAACGAGAATAAACAAAAAAAAAAAACGAAGAGAAAATTTATTTTATATTTAAATAAGAAAATGGAAAGAAAAAACGACAAAAGAAAAGTATTCATTTCCCTCAACATTAATAAAATGTGTATTATAGTTTGTATATTTTCAAATTTATATGATATATTTACATAAATAAATTTTGCATTATTTCTATAATAAATTTATTAGTGCAATTTTTTTAAAATGATTTTTACATTGAAAAATAAGGCAAAATTTCCTAGGCTATTAAACTGTATTTATTTTTTAATTCTATATAGACCATTTACTAGTGACATCATTCGTATGACTAATTTCATTGGTTATTGCATTGGAATAGATATAAATATTAATAAATAAAACATTTGTCTATAAATAAATAAATGTATACGAATGTCAATACTAAAAGGCAAGCACCTTTTTATTTCTGCATCAATTAATATAATAGTGAATTTATGAGGAAATGATGGATGATTCATCCTCTTTTCTTCTAAAATCTTAAAATTTCCATGAAATTAATACAAATCAAGTATTTAATTAATAACAATTCTAATGATTATGATGTAAAAAAAAAGAAATAATTTAATTTGGAGGATTATTTTGTATATATTACTGGATTAAAATGAACCAATAGAAAACTAAAATCAATTGATCAATTATATTGATATAATTGATTTCATTTATAAATAATACGTAAATAAATATTATAATTAAAATGGATCGACAATCAACAACATTTATTTTAATGAAAATCCTTCGAGATTTAAATTTTAATACAAATATTGAAGTATTATATATTTTCTTTTCTTTTTTTTTGTCATTTCTTATCTTTAAGATAATATTTAGACACGTGAACAACAACGTCGATTTGTTAAAGAACGTTTTCAACGTTCTAATACAAATATTGAACGATGTATTAGACATTCTGATACAGATTTAACAGAATTAGTAGGAAATTTTTGTGATATTTATACATCTATTGAACAATCAAAAACACGTATAGAAAATGCTCGTGAACGTTTACGTGAATGTAAAAGTTTATTATTATTAAGACGTCAAGAAATACGTAAATTATGGTTATTAACATCGGAACAAAATGCATTAGTACGAATATATCAAAATTTAGATGAATTAAGACATGTACCATCACGTTTACAATTTTATTTAAGTAAACGTTTATATATTCATGGTTCATTACTTTTATTAAAATCAAAAGAACATCAAGAATTACGTTTAATAAATTCATTATCAGATATTGATTTACAAATAAAAGAAGAACGTTTATCATTAGAAGATCAATTACGTTTTGAATTACTTGATCAATTATTTGATAAACCATGTCGAGATATACTTGGAAATAAAAATTTATCAACAACAATAAATAAAAATGAACAAAATACTTTATCACGTTTAAGAGAAAATCGTTTATTAAGAAAACAACTTGATAAAGAATTTGAAGAAGAAAAATTATCATTTGAATCTCATTCATTAGCAATTATACCCGATAAATATATGTTAGTTGATATACGTTTTCAAGCACCAGAATTATATATAGAAGTATTATTACAATCATTATCAATATTATTAAATTTAAATGAAACACTTGATTTTCTTCAAAAACAAATTCATGAACAATTATATCGTATTGTTTTACGTACAACACAACATATTATTGATAATAATATTTATCAAAATTATATAGGAAATAATCCTGATTGTTTAAGAGATTTATTAGAAACATGTTATGAACAATTTAAACATGTTATTAAAAATGTTGAATATTTATTAAATATATTAAAATTATTACAAGAACATCAATCACCATTACAAATTCAACAAGAAGAATATCTTACAAGTCAAAAAAAACTTGGTTTGTTTTTTTTTTATGAATTTTTAATTAATACATATATTTAATAATTATTATTTTTTATTTTAGATAATAAAACTAATCAAAATATGTCAATACCAAATGAAGTACAATTTGAAATTCCTTATTTATTTTCAATTGAACTTATTTGGGAAAATGTTCAACAAGTACTTAGTGAAGTTTTACATGAATATATTGATTATAATAATAATATACTTGATACATCATTATCAACAAATTCTTCTTCTTCTTTAACATCAAGTACAAGTGAATATACAAATCGTCCATCATTAATTGATTATTCACAATATTTAACAAAAAAAGGTCCAGTACGTTCTTCACAAATTTTACGTCTTTTTGAATTTTCTCAATCAGGACAATTTAATTCTATGACATCATATTTACAAGAACAAAATCGTTTTATTATGAAACAAGATACATCAACAACAAAAACACCTTCAACAACATATAAACAATATGTATGCAAACCAAATTATCGAAATGTTACAACTGTACATGATGTACTTAGAAGAATTATTGAAGATATTGATATTAATTATAAATTACATCCAACTAAACGTATTCTTGATAGGTTAGAAATAAGATTTAATAGAAGAAAAAAAAACAATCAGTTTCTATCATGAGAGTTCATTATAATTCTGTACTTTAGAAAGGATCTTCTATTTTTCAAACCAAAATTTTCTATTTAAATTATTTTTTAATAATATTTATTTCTATTAGAAAATTAACGGAATTTATTCGTGATCGTTTTATTGGTCGTGTTATAAAAGATATACGTGAATCTGCTCAATTATCATCATCATCATCAACAATAGGTAATCAAAATCGTTTAATTGAATTAATTCCATTAGTATTACAAAAACAACTTCAATTATCAATTCCAATTCTTCAATCAACATATTTAATATTTAAATCTTGTGAAGAATTATGTTCATTAGTTAAATGTCTTCCACCATATGCTGATGATTTTTGTCAAGCTATTGCTGATCTTTTATTTAAACATCGTGAATCATGTAATAAATTATTTTTATCAATTGTTGAAAAATCAGATACACCTGGAATATCAATTTATTCAAATGAATGGGTTAAAGATCCGGATATAAATCGTCATTTACGTACATTACCTGCATTTGATACATTTATACGTATGTCTAAACAACAATATAATAATGATAATCAAGATGATAATGTTGAAAATACACGTTTTAAACAAGTTAAAGAAACTGAAACATTATTAATTAATTTTAGTCAAAATGATATTAATTCAGATGATATTTGTACCAATTATAAAGATATAACATTATTAGCAACTATTCATGAAAGTTTAGATTGGTTATATAATAAATTATTATATTATTTTGATATTTTGGATAAAAGTTTAACTGATGTTAAATGTCTTGATGCATTAATACCAACAACAGGTAGATATTAAATATTCTTTATCATTTTCATCATTCAATTTAAATAAATATTAAAGCAAAAATCGAATTCTATAGATAATTATGAATTTTTTACTAAAATTTAAATTTAGAAAATCAGATCAAAATCAGTATATTTAATATTCTTAAGCGAATATCATTCAGAATGATCTGCTAAATGAAAATAAAAATTCTACGATAAAAATTTCAATTTTCTTTCATCTATAATAGATTTACATAAATTCTAACTCGAATTGAATAGATCTATAATCTGTCTTGATTAGAATCGATGATACTTAATCTCATATAGAAGAAAGACGTTTTTACAAATATATTATTTATCATTTAATAGATGTAATATTATGTTTTGTTTATTTAGTAACATCTGGTTATAGTTCACGTTCAATAAAACAAAATCTTTCTCAATATGATCAATTAAAATTATCTCGTATAAATTTAGAAATTCTTTCAAATGCAATGAAAACAACATTAACATTATCACGTGATATATTACTTGTTTTATTTCTTGAAATTCGTTTACATTGTTTTTATTATACATCATTATTATTTCGTAATTCATTTCATTATTCATATGCAATTGATACAGATCCAGATGAAAATATAATGTTATTAAGTCGAGATTTAACACGTTTACAAGAAATATTAAATAATTCTTTAAATGAAAATAAATTTTTATTTTTATTTCAAGGTATTGGTCTTGTTTTATCAACAATATTTATTAGTTCAATAACACGTTTTAATCGTATAAGTGAATTAGGTGTAACTAAAATGTGTCGAAATATATTTTCTATTGAACAAACATTAACACAAACACGTACAGTTGGTGATGCAGAATTAATGCGTGCACATCGATTTTATGAATTACTTTATACAACAAAACCTGATGAAATTCTTAATCTTATTGAAGAACGTGGAATAGAATATAGTGAAAAAGATTATTTAAATTTATTACAATTATTACATCGAAGTTTTTCATCGAATGATCGAGAAAATTTTGATTTAAATAAATATGAACAATTAATTAAAAAATCTTTAAATCCTAAATAAACGACAAATTATTTATTTTTTTTTCCGAAATTTTTTATTTTTATTTTATATTAACTTTTATTTACATTCCATTAACAAAGCAATAATATTTTTAACAATTAATTTAGTTTTTGCGTTATTTACATAATATTTTTTTTTTTCGTATTTTTAGATTAAAAACTATTTGTTTGTTTGTTTTTTTTTTAAAGTAAGTAAATGTGAGAAATAATTGCATGTTAAGTACTCTTTCATTGATTGGCTAATATATTCAGTATACTAGTTGAATTATTATCCGTATGAAAATATAATGAATTTCGATATTTTACGATAATTATAAATTGATCAAGCTGGTCAGTTTTTATCGTACATGTTGACGAGAAGCTTTCAAAAAAAACTTGTCTACTAACTAGATGTTCTGATTTAGTCAATCAATAGTGAAGACATTTATTTGTCGATTTATGCAAGGTCGATCCTTCGAATTCATTCCATCGAAAAGTTATAAGCATTGTAATTGGCTAATTGATTATTACTTATTCTAAACCTAAAAGCTTTTTATAGACTTAATTCTAAAAATCTTGATGTAGTAACTTGCGATTATATTAAAACTAAAAATAAATACTATCACTCGATTCAGCTTAAACAAAAGTTTTCAACTTGATAAAGTTCAGAATGATCAGTGATCAATTAGCCGACTACAATGCTTATAACTGTTCAATGGAATGAGCTAGAAGGATTGGCTTTGAATAGATTGATAGATAAATGTCTTCACTAAAACTGATCAGCCTGACTAATTTATAATTAAAGTAATTTAGCAGAGTTTCACTAATTTCGTTCGTGAGATATTGAAAAAACATCAACGTTCATTATATTTTGATGTCGATAGTAGATACTATATCTAAACTGTAGTTAGAGAAAAACAATTGATGAATTTAATGATTATGAACAGTTCGAAAGGCGTATGACAATATTTTTTGTGCATTTTTCTTTTGTATTACTTATTTAAATAAATAAATAAAAATAAAAGTTTATGATACGTTCGAATATGTATATTTAAAAAGTCTAGCAGATTTATTTTTTTAATTTTATCTTATCTCGAAAAATAGACTTTAGTTCCTTTATTTTTCATTGTTTAGAAAACAAGTTCTAGTTAATAATTTATAAACAAACCCGTTAATTAAAACAATTTAAAATGGGATTTACATTATACAGTCTTATTGAAGCTGCTCTTCTCTGCGTTAATGCCGTTGCTATTCTTAATGAACAACGATTTCTTTCGAGAAGTAAGTTTTAATTCTATTATTCAATTATTCTTTATTGTATATTGTTATAGTAAGTAGTAGTGGCGGTAATGAAAATTATCCAGGTGCAGGTGGATATGGTGGTGATTATCAAAATCCAGGAGGTGCTAAACAACAATTACTTACTTTAATTCGATCTGTTCGTACTGTAATGAGAGGTAAAATTAATTAATTTAATTTAATTTAATTATATTTCTTATTTATTTATTTTTTTTAGTTCCATTAATTGCATTCAATATCGTAACGATAATATTTCTTATATTATTTGGTTAAGATTTGTTAAAATGTTTTATCATGTCATTTTTTTTTCTTTTTCTTTTGTTTTATGGGTTTTTACTAAATATATATATATTTTAGATAATGTCAGTTACATCAAATATTTCATCACTTAATTTAGAAAAAGATATTGAACGAGTAATTATATTACTTGATCATTTACGTACAACAAGTGAAATACCTGAAACAAAATTAACGGAATTACAACGAATATTTCAAAGTGATTTTTTTCATGCTGTACTTGAAGTTTATGAAAAAATTTATGAAACAGTACAAATAACTGGTTCACCAGAAGTTCGAGCTAATGCAACTGCTAAAGCAACTGTAAATTCAAAAAAATAAAAATTTTTTTTTAAAATAAATTTTTTAAATTTAGGTTGCTGCATTTGCTGCTAGTGAAGGTCATTCTCATCCACGTGTTATTGAATTACCAAAAACACCTGAAGGTCTTGGTTTTAATGTAATGGGTGGTCGAGAACAAAATTCTCCTATTTATATATCACGTATTATACCAAATAGTATTGCATGGAAACATGGTGGATTAAAAAAAGGTGATCAATTATTATCAGTTAATGGTACATCAGTTGAAAATGAATATCATGAAAAAGCTGTTGAATTACTTAAACAAGCACAAGGAAATGTTAAATTAGTTGTACGTTATTCACCACAAATTTTAATTGAAATGGAAAATCGTTTTGAAAAACAACGTACACCAAAAAAACCAGCAACATCACCAGTAAATAAATAAATTAATGAGTAAAAAAAAAATTTATTTCAGATTCGTTTTTTTTTCTCTCGTGTTTTGTATATTTTATTAGTAAAACATGTTTTGTTTTTCTTTTTGTGTGTATCATAAATTTTATTATGTTTGATTTTTCCTATAATATGTAGTCATGAGAATTCTAGTCATTTATTTAAATATAAAATTTCCTTTACAGATATATATTAAGTCACTACAAAATTTTTCTTTTTGTATTAATTATTATTTTATATATACAGTTGTTTGCAACTTTAAAAAAAATAATAACAAACGATTACTCTTTCACAGATAGTGTACAATTTATTAAGTAAAAGAGCTATTGTTTGAGATACTTTATTATTGATAAAAAATATTTACCAATTCTACTGGTATATTTCAGATTGTAAATGCTAGTTTTCACGAAATTTTATTAAATACTTGGAGAATATTAAGTCATTTTGGATTATCTAGATGTTTTTATTTGTTTATTTGAGTATTATTCTGGCGAATATATTGACCACTTCTTCAATACTCCACTAAATTCAGATAGTTTCCATAAAAATCTTAGTTTTATATTTCACAACGCTACCTATTCAATAATCTTCTGTATATATAAAGAAGAATGTTTGTCTGTTCGCTATTCAATTGGACACGGTATGAGCAACTGCAAAGAAATTTTATATAGAATATCCTTTCAACCTAAAATTTTCATCTGAGGGAGTGTTTGCCCCTGCTATTATTAGCTTTACTACAGTAAATGTCTTTTCCAAAGAATTTGTGCATATGATTGTTTCCTCGATAATTCAAAAACGAAAATATATAAAAACCTACGCTTTTTGTCATTGCACACAGGACATTTTAAGATACTCGAAAAAGACTGACAAAATGTGTAAAATGAAGAAGAACAATATGAATGAAAATATCTGTAGAATGAAGGAGGCAATAAGTGAGATAAAATTCCATTTCCCATAACTCATAATCTATGCATGAAAAGAAGGAATTGTGTCTTTTTTTTCTGTTTTTTATGTATTCGGACATCGCGCGAAGTAGCGATGCCAGGTTTTTCATAACATACTCTTAGGGCCCGAGGAGAGTCGAGAGGGGGGTAAAGATAACTGGCAGGAGAATTGGAGCGAAATTTCACACAGGTTATGATACGTTCCAATTTTTACCAATCTTTCAAAAACTTCAGAGCATCTGCTGCCATTGTTAGAATATCCACCTCTTATTGTCACTTTTTCTGCATTGGATGTTAATATAAAATTTGGCAATAGCCATGAGTTAAGTGTCGTTTTCTGACATGCTAAGTCTTCAGCAATAA
Source organism: Macrotrachela quadricornifera (assembly GCA_022393335.1). Taxonomy (NCBI): domain Eukaryota; kingdom Metazoa; phylum Rotifera; class Eurotatoria; order Philodinida; family Philodinidae; genus Macrotrachela; species Macrotrachela quadricornifera. Next base: position 14,812 of record JAJEKB010017043.1, on the reverse strand, counting down.
ATACATCAAAATTATTTTAAGAAGGACAGAATGATATATCTTGGTGTTTATATACTCAAAACAAAAATGATCGCACTTCCAATAAATCATTTCTTTGCAAATAGTTGTAAATAATGACGTTTATTATTATCAAGGAAAACTTGGTTTTTTCAATCCTTTTGAAGTGTAATGCAAATACTATGTAAGATATAAAAATCCCACTCAAACCTTTATTTGCATGTAAATCTTCATGTGTCATATACGACATACCAATAAACATCAGCAAACATTAGACAAATATATAAATGAAATTATGACTGATCATAATCAAGTTTGTCAAATAATTCATAGATGAATTATATTGATACATCGGAATGACAATTAATGAAAAAAAACTGTTAAGTTTTTAATATCGATCCTTTCGCAATTATAAAAATAAGAATTGTTTAGTAACAGTGATCAGAGAATACTATACTTATTCAAAATCGTAAGTTTTTTAGTTCTCTTTTATAAACAAAATTTAAGATAAAACAGTCAGAAAAACATGGAAAAATTTTCGAATCTTTTTAGTTTTGAATATTATTTCAAGATTTCATCATTTTCATGTAAGGCGTTTTTTTTTACATGATTAATTCTTAATATAGACTTTTACAATAGAGGTCGCTCAATCACAATATATTTCTCTTTTTATATAGCAATAATTTATAACATCACCATGGACAAATCCTATAATTTCAATTGAAATATGCCGATTATTCATCATTAAAATGTTCTTTTTATTTTTCGTTTTTCTAAATAAATAATCAATAACATATGTTCAATGACTCGATATTGGATAACGTATAAATATAACTAGACCTTTTTTTGTTCTTCTTCTGTTCTAATTTAGGAACATTCTATTATGTAATTATCTGTATTTATTTTAGATACTTTTTTTTTAAAAATATTTTATTCAAATGTCTTCAAATATTGAATCTGAAACAAATGAAAATAATTCATTTAATTCAAATCAAATATCATCGAATGAACAATCAACAGAAATAATTGATTCAATTAATGTTTCAACAACAAATGAACAAGATATAAATACTGATGAAATTTCATCAATAACAACAACAACAACTCGAACATCTGGACAAACACCCATTGGTGCTAAACTTGTTAAAAAATTAGAAACATTAGGTATTTTTATTTAATCAAAACCGTTTTCTTTGATTAAAATTTTATTTATTTTAACAGCAAATTCTAAAGAAAACAAACAAGTTAATGAAAAATCTTCATCAAATACAAATACTGAATCTGAATCACGTAAAAATATAAATAAAACTACAAGTATGTTAAAATTTATTTTATATTTTTCTTAAAATACTATTTTTTTTTTGATCTAGAAAATTTACTAAAAAGTTTAACTGATGAAGATCAACAAAAAAATCTGTTAACATTAGCAACAAAATTAGCTGAATATCAAGAACAAAATCGTTCAACATTAGCAAAAATTACTGAATTAGAAAAACGTTCAACAATATATATGCGTGAACGAGATCAAGCATTAATTGAAAATAGTCGAATAACAGCTGGAAAAACAAAATTAGAAAGTCTTTGTCGAGAACTTCATCGACATAATCAACAAATTCGAGTAGAATTTATTTTTATTTTGTTTTTTTTTTTTCTTTTTATTTAAGATTTTTAATTTATTAGGATGAAAGTATTCAACGACAACAAGATGATGAAACAAAACGTCGAGAATTAGCAGCTAAATTTCAAGTATTTTAGTTATTTATTTAAACAATTTTTAAAATTTTGTTATTTAGACAACAATTGATGAAATTGCTTCACAATTATCAAATTATAGTGAAAAATCTACATCATTACGTGAACAAAATGGTCAATTATCTGAAGAATTAGCATCGGTTGTTAAAAAATATGAAATAAGAGAACAAGTATGTTTTAAACGAGAAGATAATCGAAATTAATTTCTTCTATGTAAAATTCACAAGCAGGAATCTCTCCAACTATTAAATCCCTTTTAATTGGAAATTTTCTACATAATGTAGATTCTATTGAGTTATGAATACCCTGAAAAGAATTCGTACCGCTAGCTTATTGCTGCTGAGATAGTGCATTTTCATGGTTTTCTTCAAGAACATCGTTTATGAAAGTTTCAGATCATTTATTTATTCTTATCTTAAGATATAACTATAGTAAAAACATGCTCTTACATCAGATTAGAAACAATCAAAAGATCTGGAACTTTCATAATAACCTATTCTCATTGAGATTTGTCTCTGTACCACGTTTCAAGTAGAAATTCAACACTCAATTTTTCTGACGTTCCTAAGGATACCACAACTGTCTGTTTAAAAAATATTGTGCGAATGCAGTATCTTAGTAGCAATAAGGTATCGGCATGAATCCTTTCCAAGATATTCGTAGATTATTAAAACCTATATTATATGCAAACCCCTGATTCAAAAGTAATTGTTAATGGAATTAGTTTCATTGAACTATACCTGGATCATTCAAATAGTTAATCATTGTCATATACAGGTGTTTGTAAAACAAACTTGTACTACTTCTTCAAGAGATATTATTTTCTATATAAGTGTTTTTCGAATGTTTTTTATAGTGTGATGAATAGCTCACGACGAATACTACACAATTCTATAATTTGATATTTGATCTGTTCACCTACGAAAAAAAAACTAAGACAAACATTTCTTTTTCTTAGACGCAAGAAAAAAAAAACTTCTAATCGAAATTTCAACATTTTTCACTTGGAAAATTTTGGTTAATTAGGAGTGCCTTTAAACGTTTCATATAGGTATTGATAGTCTTCAACGATTAATACCGGATATCATCATAGTTTTATATTTTATTTGTCCACCTTTACAATTAATAAAAGATAAATATCTTTTTTTCAAAGACATCACACAATTTTTTACAATATTAGTATCAATATTTCGAAATTGTTCAGCTAAAAATAGTTCGAGTTCATATAGAAGAAATAGAATATTTCTTGAATACTGATTTGATATGTTTGAAAAATTCTTTTAGGAAATTGAAACAGAATTAAAAAAGAAAGAACTTGAATTACGTTTAACTGAAGCTGGTTTAGAACAAAGTCATACATTACTTAATGAACGAACAGAATTAATTAAACAAGAACGACAAGTGGTAAATCTATATTAAGTTTTTTTTTTCTTTTCTTTTATCTTTTTAATTAAAATTAATTTTTGTTTAATATAATAAAGACTGAAGCTGAACGATTAGTTTTATTTAAAAAATGTCAAGAATTAGCTGCATCAGAATCAACTCTTCGTTCTCAAGTAACTGTTTATACTGAACGTTATCAAGAATTTCAAAATGTTATACAACAAAGTAGTCAAATGGTTCAATCATGTCATAATGAAATGGAAAAAATGGGAAAAAAAATAAAAAATTTAGAAAAAGAACGAAATGATTTTCGTCATCGTTGGGAATTAGTTGAACAAAATCATCGAAAAACAAATGAAGATGTATAAAAAAAAAGAAAATATTTTTTTTTTATTATTAATAATTTTTCTTTTAAGATAAAATTAATGGAAAAAGAAAAACGACAATTAGATATTAAATTTGATAAACTTGATAGATTATGTCGAGCTTTACAACAAGAACGAGCAGATTTACAAACTACAATTAAAAATTTAACAAAATCTTCAACAATTAATTCAAATGAGAATGATTCATCAAATTTTATTAAAGGTATTTATAAATTATATATATATATTTTAATATCATCAATTTTCTAAATAGATAAAACTGTTACGTCAGATGTCTTAACTTCGTCTGAAATATCAACAAATGAAGATGTTTCATTAAAAAATGATATAATAGTACCATCAATAACATCTAATACTGAACAGTCACCTAATCTATACGGTTAATATTATCTATTTTTTTTTGTTTTTCGTAACAAATTTCTTCTATTTTATTTTAGATAGTGAATTAGGTCGTATTGCTAAAACAGTTGATTAAATTTTCTTTATTTCGTATTGAAATGATAATAACATCAAACATTTAGTTCTTTTTTTATCTATTCAATTTAGTGCTGTGTGTGTGTTTTTTTTTTGCTACATGTATAAACTCTGGGTTTTTTTTCTTGATATTTACGTAATTGTGATACATTCTCACATTTGCCTTTAAATACATAACAAAGACAAGAAAATAAGTAAATAAATATATTTTTCTTGAAACTCGTATTAAGCCATGATAATTCTGCTTGGCGATGGTTTTTAAATTGATAGATTTGTTTATTCTCTATAATAGATAGTCCATTGTATTTGTAGCTATCCTATTTGTATTGTTCTCTTCATATATACTTGAAAATATTTAACAAACAATGGAAGTTAAATGAGTATATAATTTATTTACTTTTAATGTTAGTATTTTTTACCACCTTGGATAGATATAAATGGTATATTTTCTGAATTGTCTCAAATTGTTTTAACACAACAGAAGGTTGTAAACTAGGTACTTATATTGCATCACTGATACTTGTCTTTTTTTTAAATGTATTTTTCAAAAACATTCTCACAATATAATTCCGATTAATTATATTATTATTTTTATTACTCGTTTTCTTTTGGTTTAATACAAGTTTTATTTTCAAACAAAATCCTAGTGTATCTCTTCTTACTCTTGCATTCTTTCTATCCTTGATTGTGCATAAATGATCTCATTTTCTGATTATATGACATGCTTTCAAACTGAATTTGCAAGTATACTTTTTCTTGATGAGAGTCTTATAACAACCACTCCAAGTCTATTGGCTATTATATACGGTAATGGTCAACTTGAATATGTATCTGCAGCTAATAAAAATACACTATCAAATATTTTAACTATTGCCATTTATAAACTGGCTCAATTTATTTACAATGGACAAAAATTGCTCATAATAACATTCAAATTATGTCTAAAGATCTTTAGTAGTACAAATACATCAGACATTACTAACGATATGAATATCTCTATCAAATCAGAACGAGTTCAATGCTATTTTGGAGCATATCTCTCCATTTCGGTATATGTTCTTATGTCATATGGCCATCAAATCTACTACTTAGAAACTATTCTTTCACCATGAATGTTGTCATTAGTACGGGTATTTGGTATGGTTAAACTATTTGTTGCTAAATGTTATTTATTAATCATGATCATACTCGGATCGATCACATTTAGTCTTGATTTAATTATTTCGTTCAAAAATTCATGTCTACCGTTTATTAACACTACAAAAGGTAATGTTCTTATTCTTTTTATTTGGTTGAGCACTTGTATACTCTTGAGCTATTCTCGTCTTATGCTTGCCAATTATGTTCGCACTTATTCACCGAATGGAATGTTCTCGTTTGATACTCATGCACAATTAGGTACTTTAATCGATTCTAATATAGCTTATCTTCTGTTGGAAATATTCTCACTATTCCAAGAACAATTACTATGTGAACAAGTTCAATGTTAGTTAGAATAAAGTTTGTTAGAAGCTTCGAAACAAAGTAAATTTTTGATCATATTGTTTCTTTTCGTTTTATCTTTTTTAAAAGGAATAAATTTGATTTTTCATGAAATATAAACAATGCTATTCGTTACGAGCATATGTACGGCATGCCTATTATTTAATAATAATGTAATAGAACTCTTTCGAAAAGATGGCTATCAGATTATGGAACGATACTATTGTATCAACTAATTGATCTGCTATGGAGGTTTCAAGTTTTCATTGTTCAGCTATATTTGATATTACAAAACATCTATCGATTGCATATCTTCATTTCTAAAAGAAAAATAAAACTATCCTTAGGAATACTTCATCAATAATAAAATTATTTTTTGAATATACGTTTCTTCTTATGATATTAATATTTATATAATTGTAAGATAATATCAAACAAAATGACAAGCATTTAAGCTAAAATACCATTGCTTATTGTAATCTGTTCAAGAATAGTTTTGATATTTTTGTGTAGCTATGTTCATTATACATTATCACATTTGTTGATAACATTTATAGATTATAAAAAAGGTATTCAATCATCTTTTACCTTTACGAGCAAATTTTATTTTCTAATAAAGATAAATGTGAGTGAAAGAAATGCACAAAGAATACTTAACAGAAAAATCAAGTAAATACAGGACTATCTGATTATCATTGTTACGTATTCTACTACAATTTCTTACGAGGCAACCTTTCAAGATGCTAAAAAGCTTTTGAGCCGAAATTTTGTCCATAGGTAGGGAATATATAGACTAGAAAAAGCCTAAGAGGATATAGGCCCAAGTTGAGATTTGACTGACGAAGGACGGCCCAGAGATGTTCAACTAGTTTAGAGTTCATCTTTTGATCACAAGTAGACATCGATGAGATATGAAAAACTCCAAAAGGATACGTGCCCTTAGGCCTTTCTTCCAGAGTTATAGCTGTTTTAGTATAATTTCAGCCTCTAGCTCGATATGCACCAACAAATCAAATGACATTTAACCCACATACAGCTATGCTTATGATTAGAATGCACTGAAAATATCAGCTCAAAAGAATGTTCCCTTCACGAGATATTGAATTCACAAGATGAATTCTTATCCTATGAAAGAAGTGCGAAGCTCATGTTTTATTGTAAATTCAATATCTCGTAAAAAGAACTCTTTTGAGCTGATATTTTCAGTGCATTCTAATCATAAGCATAGCTATATGTGGGCTAAATGTCATTTGATTTGTTGGTGCATATCGAGCTAGAGGCTGAAATTATACTAAAACAGCTATAACTCTGAAAGAAAGGCCTAAGGGCACGTATCCTTTTGGAATTTTTCATATCTCATCGATGTCTACTTGTGGCCAAAAGATGAACTCTAAACTCGTTGGACATCTCTGGGCCTTCCTTCGTCAGCCAAATCTCAACTTAGGCCTATATCCTCTTAGGCTTTTTCTAGTCTATATATTCCCTACCTATAGACAACATTTGGGCTCAAAAGCTTTTTAGCACCTTGGAAGGTTGCCTCGTTAGACACTATCAAAGTGAGAAAAATTTACAAGTTCTTCTGTCTTGATTTTAATCACTTGCAAAAAATATATTCAAGTAAATTGAGATCAAAACTTAATTATATAATACTTATAAAATAATAGCACAACACAAAATTATATATTTTATATTAATAATTGTATAAATAGAGTCAAAATGTTTGTTTCTTATTATGTTTGTGTCGAGAACTGCTCTGGACACTTTTTCCTGCACTCTCCAATTTTTCTAAGAATAGCTCGTCGATGATCTGCACGTGTAATTCCATAAGTTTTAAGGTTTTCATCGTCAATATGATTAAGAAGCCAGTATCCATCGATGTCTTTGCTTTTGAAAATATTCGCATAGGTCACATAGTCGTCACCCATGTCTCGAATCAATTGGGAGACATCATCAGAAGTTTTCAAGTTTTTTAAAAGATAAATTCCTAGAATAAATATAGAAGTATGATACACTTTTCAAAGCATATTTTAAAAAAAGCTACTCGAATATCAGTCATACAATGTTTGCTGCTCTATCCTCTTTGTTCATAAAAGCTCCTTGAAAATTTAAAGTGCTTACGTTGAGGTGATGAAAATGTGGAATCGTTTCGCTCTGCTGACTTTGGGCGAGTAGTTGGTAATTGTTTGTCTGAATCAGGAGGTTTCAAAGATTGAGGTGCATCGATAGAAGTGCCACGCCGTGGTCTAGTTTTTCTATCAAAATCAGTAAGCAGTGGTACTATTGAAGTCCGTGATTTACTTCGTGCCCAACGCTTGCCTTCATGAGCGATCCATATACTCAAACATTTAATAAATTCTTTGGCATATACTTGTCCTACCCATTCTTTTGGCAGCTCTTTATAACCATAATGAGCTCCAGCTAACTGACCGTAGATGGCTGCTGTTGTGTCAGTATCATCGCCAAGATTTATAGCGGCGAGAACACCTTTGTTGAAAGAGTCTTCATCAAAGCAGAAGGCCCATAAAGCTGCTTCAAGAGCACTGACAATATATCCTTTGCCTCGAATACCTTTATCATATCCTTCTTTTTTTTTATAAGATCCTTTAGCAATATTTTCAATATCCGGATGAAGCGATTTACCACCAAACCAGTCTACATGATTTTCGTAGAAATTTTCATCGAGTAGCTCATTTTTCGTTGAACCTTTAACAGCAGCTACAATTAAAGCACCATAGTAACGACAAGCATCGTAGGCTTTCTCATCCCCATGAGTAATCAATCCACTACGTCCCGAATATTCAACAGCATACGCAGGATTTTCATGAAAGAATAACGGTACAGGAGCAAGTCGCATTAAAGCTCCATTGCCAGCCACACCTTCTTCACTACAATTTACGTCGAACTTCTTCAAAAGTTTAGGATCTAAAAGAAAATCTATTTGATCAAAAGGAATGCTATGTTCGTTAGCGAATTTCTTTTGACGACGTTCAAATTCTGCCAGGGATTTTCTCGTGGCCGCACCAATATCAAAACATTTTCCTGTAGATGACATATAACCTTGTTGATACCACCATTTATAACGAACTAATTGATCATAAGGAACATAATCTTGTCGAGCTATCAATGAAATTGCAAGACAAAGAGCCATGGACGTATCATCAGTGAACTAAAAATACATATTTCTTAAAGAGTAAAAATATCCCTTGACGAGAAATATCATCAGCAAATTATACAATTCTTGAATGTATCTCTTTACATAATTAGACAAGTTTATACTGTTCTCTTTCCTACAGACTATTGAATAGATCCAGTAAAAGACAATTGCTTACTACAGTTGTAAGATTAGAAAAAAAAATCGACGACAAAACTCTATCTCACTATGAGAATTTCTTCATTGGATGAGTAAATGTTAATCATAACAAAACAGGATTCATCTTTTTCTTATCAAAGCATCTCTCAATGGTAAAATTCCGGAAAGTTGGAGAGATTAAATTTACATCAGTGTTAGCCTGATTTAAGTGAATCATGTTGAGACGTATAGTGAAAAAAACTAGATATGATCCTTATCTAAGCTTTAGTAAACATTCATTAAAAAAACAACAAATATTTATGTGTATAGAAGGTACCTGTCCTTGTTGTAGGCCCCAAGTTCCACCACCCTGAAGATCGGTCACTGGATGTTCTAGCATATATTCACGAGGTCGAAATTCTACATGTGCACCAAGAGCATCACCTAAAGCCATGCCAATCATCGAACCATGTATACGATCTAATATACTATCAATGACATGTTCTCGAGGATATCTTATGTCTTTTTCGAGTTCGTCAGGTTTCATAATAGTTCCGTTAGTGTCAAACCTAAGATCGAACCATGGTTTGTCTAAAATCATACATGCCTTTAGATTTTTAGATGAATATGAAAGATTTTATCTACTTTTTTTTTTCTTTTATAAACAATTTTTGCATCCTACCTGATTGAAATCGGCATGCTTGATGGTTGTCAAATTTTCCACCCAATTCTATGACACAAATAAACAAAATGACGAATAAATAATACTTATTTGTATGTTTAATAAGAATGAATGAGGTCTTAAATTTAGATTAGTTAACATTCATAGTTTCTATAAAAAAATTCTCGAGATAGTTTATCAGTCCTATTTATATTACATTGCTTTATCGTAAAAAATGACAAAGAATTACAAACATTATTTGTCCTTATATTTTTCTTCGAAATAATACCATTTACAATCAGTATATAAAGATTAGTGTTCGATATCTTTCATGATATTATTTTTCTTTAATTTAAGACAAAAAAAAATATCCAATGTATCAGTATGAATAATCATTGATACCTGCGTTACCATATGGTGGTTGTGTTGTCATTTTAAAAAAAAATATGTTAGTTGTGTTGCGAACGAGACACCAAGTTACCTTTACACACTTTTAACAAATGGAGACTGCGATAAAACATTTTATCGTTATTTTTTTTCTTTTCTTCCTTTCTTTCCTTGTGCATAATAAAGCTCGACATCATGAAAAATAACATTTTTTTAAGGTAAATCAAACTTCAATACAACATGTATGCATACGTCATGCTGTATTATTATTAAAAAAAAAACGACGAAATACACCAATTGACATTATTCCATCGCAAAAAAAAATCGTTAACCAAATTAATAAAAAAATAAAATTATTTCTCATCCATTGTTCTCGAAAAAGACAAAGAAAGATTTAGATATAGATGAGATTTTATATGATATATATATAATTTAATATTCTGAGATTTATTCTTATTAGTAAAGAATTCCAGTATAAACTCAACAATCAACTTTAACAGAAGAGAAAACTATAAAGTTGATGAAATCAAATTTTTTTTGATTTCAATCCATTAGAAATTACAAACATTTCTTTGTAAATTTTCATCTGATTCCTAGAAAAAAATAAACTATTTTATATTATCTCGTTTCAATAGATGTCAGTATGTATTTAATAAATTCTACCAAGTAATATCGTTGGTTAATGATATTAAAGATATATTAGTAACTATTTTATATTCTTCATTTATTTAATATAATTCTAAATCAAAATGCTTGAAACAAAGAACAATTTAATTTTTCAAACATTACAAATTCCATTGTATATTATTTTCTATATTAATTATTCTTTCTATAACCTTTTTATATTTAGTGAAAATCTTTCATTATTGGATAATAATGATAATTCTGTACTTGATCATAAAACAATTTGTACTAATTGGTATAATTTATGGTGTTCATTTGGTTTTACTGAACATCAATGGTTATCTCGTGCTGCAAAAGTTGAAGAATATACTCGAGTTAATATTTCATTTTTATTGTTATTATTATTATTATTATTATTATTCATAATAATATTATTTTAGAAATTATTTGATGATAAATTAATAATATATAAAGAACAATTAATTAAACGACGAATATTACTTAAACAAACACTTGAAGATTATGAAGAATTACTTAAACATACGGGATTATCATCTTCTATTGAAGTAAAATATAAAAAAGAAATAATCATTTTTTTTTCTTATTTTTTTGTTTTATTTTATAAAATAAGTTTACAATATTTGATAAATTAAAATTAAAAGAACAAGAAATATATATTGATAAAAAAATGCAAGAATTAATACTTAAAGAAGATCAATTAATTCATCAAAGAAATGAACTTGAAGATAAACAAAAATATTATTGTACATTATTAAATGCATCATCTATTGAATTTAATTCAAATCTTCAAATTTCACTTATAGAAATTAATAAAAAACTTCAAGATCATATTAAAATGCTTATGGAATTAGAAGTTAATTTATAAAATTTATATTTTTATAAATTTTATATAAATATTTTTTTAGGATTTACGTTTAACTCAAGTATCATCATATTATTTAAAATTAAAAGAATATTCTCAACAATTAGAATGGACACCATCATCATCATCTTCAATTGTTCAATATGTTCTTCTTGAACAATTTGATCGTTGTCTTACTGTGAATTCTCTTAATGAAATTGAATCAACAATTCATGAAGTTCGTCATTACTTATCTTTTCTTATTGAATGACATATTCAAAAAAATTTGCTTTATTTTCATTTCTTTTTATTTAGTTAGAAAATCAAATTGAAAATCAAAAAACACGATTTTTTACATTACATAATCAACTTACTTATCTTTATGAACGTTTAAGAAAAGATCCAAAAACAGATTATTGTTTAGCATATAAAACTGGACATGAAAATATAAATGCATTTGTTATTAAACAAGTAGAAAAATAAAAAAAATATATGTTTATAAATTAAATTATATATATATATATATATATATATTTAGCTTGAACATGAAATAGCATGTTGTCGTGAAGAACGAATGAAAAATGGAAAAGAATATTGTCATTTAATTCATCAACAAATTCGCGATTTATTAGAAAAAGCACATTTAGGTGATGAGGAAAAAATTATTATTAATAAACTTGATTTTGGTAAAATAAATTATTTATTAGTTATTTATTTATAATTTTTATTTAAATAGAAATATTATCACCTGATTTACTCGATGCATATGATGCAGAATTTGAACGTATTTCTAAACTCTATGAAAAACGTAAACCAATTCTTGATGCTTATAATAAATGGCTTTCATTTTGGAATGAATTTGTTGCATTTACAGTTTGTTTTTAATTTAATTGTATTTTAGTCTTTCTCTTTTTTCGATTATTTTTTAGAAAACTTCAACTGATCCTGGACGTTTTCATATACGTGGTTATAATGCTGAAATCGAAGGACGTAAACGTAAAAGATTTCATCGAGAATTACCTATTATTGAACAAGAATTTTTAAATATTCTATCTGAATATAATGAATCATCATTTTTAATTGATAATATACCTATTCGACAAATATTTGATGAAGCTCATCAACAAGTACCAATTACATCTATGCCATTAAATACACCAGGAAGAACTCCAGCAGCACCACGTTTATTAGGTCTTACACCAGTTCGATCTCGCACACCAATGACTACTGTATTATTGAATAACTCAATTGATTATATATAAATTTGTTTTGTTTAGCCTTGCCGAGTCATCAATAAAGAACCATTTATTCTTGGTACAGCAGTAACAAATACAGCACGACGTGCTGTAAAAACACCAGCAACTAACGTGGCAAGAAAATTATTAAATAAAGTAACAAGCCGTACAGAAAATCAAATAGTACGAGCTAAACCACGTCCACCTCCTCCTGTCATACAATCATCTCCTCCACATCCAATTGTTAATGAATTACCTATTCATCCACCAATATGTACTGATGATCAATCTCTTGATTTTTCACTTTTACATACTATGAAAAATATTCATGGTCAAATTAAAGTAAGATAAGTAATTAAAATAAATGGGAAAAGAAAAAATGTTATATGTTTTTTAAGGTAATGACATCAACTCCAAATTCTTCATTTATACCTATGTATAATCATACAGGTAAAACAGCTCATAATAGAATTGGTCAACGTAAATCTAAAAGACGATCAAAACGAACACCTCTTCCATATCTTGTAAATTTTATTCTTTTCTTTAAAACATATAATAAAAAGATTATTTTTAGATGGCTCAAGATACAAACGATGAAACAATGGTGTATTTATAATATATTACAACTGCTCTTGTATATCTTTTACTTTATTTAATTTTTTTACTTTGTGTCAATCTATGTGTATTTATTCGAAATGATTAATAGATAAACAATTTTATTCTTCATAAACAAAAAGATAAAAAAAAAGAGAAGATTTCTTAGCGATCTTTATTTTTATACAAATATGATTTATAAGATCAAAGATAGGATAAATATAAGTTGCTTATCTACATGAGGCGCTAGAAATGTTTTTTCGTCCGGCTCTTCTAAAAGTCTCAGTTTGAGTTCAAGTATTCTGTTATAATGCTTAGGCATATTTAGGATTATATACAAAATTTCAAAGTTCTAAGCCTTGTACTTTGCCGTAAACTATCATTTCTTTTACGTGAGTGACATACAATTTTCTATGCACTACGTAATGGATGATTTGTTATAAACGACATAATTTTACATTTGATATTCTGATTCTCAAAAAGATTTTATTAAAATAAAACAAAATATACCCGAAGATGTAGCGTGAAAAGAGAAGACAATCTACAATATAGAGCGGATGTTGATTATGTACTTTTTCTTTGAAAATAAATAGTTTTGCTTTTATTTTCAAAATAGAAAAGAACACAATTAGCAAAAGATTCATATTGTAGGTTATAGAGTTTTTCACGCTGTATTTTCTGGTATATTTTGCTTTTTAAATAAATTGTATTTAGGAATCAAAAAATGAAATATAAAGTTCTCGTATTTAAAATAGATCACTCGCTAGCAGGTTACATGCACCTAGCACAAAAGAAATAGAGGACTACAGTGAAGTACAAGACTTAGAAGCCTGAAACTCTGCGCATAATCCTTGATATGTCTAAGCATTATAACAGAATACTTGAGCTCAAACTGAGACTTCGGAAGAACCGGGCGAGAAAAATTTTCTAGTATCCCATGTAAATGGTTTATAAGAAAAATAAAATAATGGTTGAAATAGGTTGGAAAAAGAAAAATTGAAATATTTATTTCTTGTATATGACAAAAATAATTAGTCAATTTAGCCGTTCTGCATGATAGCGGGAGCCAGACCATTTATACATCGTTACAAAACTGTCTCAAGTTGCGGTTAACGGAAACAGCGATTTCAGATGTTTTTTCAGAGATGCATAAATGGTCTGACTCCCACTATCACGTAAAGCCAGCTCAAGCCGCGGTTTGTTCGAAATTTTTTTTTGTGAGATGTTGATTCAGGGATCGAAACTGAAAAAGATAATTGAATTAAAGAACTTGGGTTTCCATATATTACATGTTAAATAATAATTGTTTTTATTGTGATTGTTCTTTGTTTAACATTCTTTTTTATTGATATCAAATGAAAAGATGGCGTTGAATGATAGATAATTTTAATTTGAAGAACGAAATAGAACAGAATAGGAGAAAAAATAAAGAAAAGAATGAATTATCATTAGCTGTCCTTTATATGTACAAGTGCTCCAGCTAAACTTCGTTTATATGATCATAACATGTTCCATATTTTTTAATAAACATCCAAGATTAAAATATCTGAATTATTTCGTTCTCTTTGTAAATTCAGCAATGAGTGTAATAAGAAATAAATCATGTGGTTTTAAAGAGAACATTGCCCAAGTCAGCCCGTGCACCGTTTGTATGCGCACCAAGTGTGACGTACGCATCAAAGGTGC